>JBCJKH010040438.1:0-14289 GCA_039877255.1 Loriculus beryllinus | reverse complement strand
CCCTGCCCATGGCAGGGGGGTTGGAACTAGATGATCTTAAGGTCCTTTCCAACCCTAACTATTCTATGATTCTATTGAGAATATACCCCTACATTTGACCTGCTATCACACTGTCATTGTAAAGATTATCAGAATGAAATGTTAAGATCTTTCCAAATGACAGTTACAACTGTAGACATCCACAAAGCGTCATCAGTGTTTTCTTCTCCACAGATTTCCCTGTTGCCATTACAAATATTTGTATCATTATTGCTTTGCATAATATTTTCTGCTCTTTTTTAAAATACATTTTTTATCTTCCGTTATGACTGCAGGGTCTTTAGAGGCACTCTCTGCAATGAAGTGCAAATGGCATGCACACAAAAAACTTGGAAATAAAGTATTATCAGCTGACTGATACATTTTGTTTATTCAAAAAATCAAATGGTTTTAAATACACCAACCCTCCTGACTAGAATTCTGAAGAGTATGGTACTAAAACAGAAGCATATATTGCACTATTATGTAGTAGCAATGATCAGTCAAGATGTCATTCATGTCAGTTTGGCCAATATAAAGAAAACTTTGTAAATTCAATACTTCACTTACCATTGGAATCTGCAATAAAACACAATTCTTATGTGATAACATAACTCTTATGTATAAGAATTTACTTTTTAAACTCTTCAGTGGTGCAGCAACCTTTTTACTCTACATGCCCCCTGCAGCATTTCACAGATTATTTTCTTTGACTAATAAAATTTTAGCACTCTCCATAAGCACTTCTCCTTTGCCACCTCCTCCACACCTGCAAGCACCCTGACCATCGATACTGAAGCAAATATTAGTCAAGTGAATTCCACTCCCTTATAGTCATTTCTGTTCACTTACTTAGGAACACTGCATACAGCCAGCGGAAGATGAGATCTCTATCAGTTGGAAATTTCATATAAAGTTGTGGGAAGTTGCCCAAAATTAACTGGAAGTAATGTAGGCAAGTCAAGAAGGCAGAAGGCTGTCTCATATTATCTGTACGTGCCATGTAATTGTAATCACAGCATCTCAGTTGACTGCTTCTATCCCCAAGAACATGACTTTTGATTTTCTTTTTTTAATCTAATATGGTTACTCACAGTACATATTTTATTTCTTTCGGAGCAGTCTCACAGCATACCAATCCAGGTATTGATCCAGACTCAGTTCCTTTTAATGCCATCAACTGCAGTCACAAATGTGAGTGGAGATTTGATATACAGGCTTCTTACCATGCATAAACTACATAAAGATTTCAAAAACTGTAGTCTTTTAAACAAACAAACAAAATATTTGCAGTCAATTTACTCCACTGTGTGTGTGCATCTCACATGGATGGGCTTTCTGCTATCCACAGGGCAGAGAAATGGTTTAAAGAGTTTACACACACTACAGTGAAAAGCAAGAATTGCTATGACTTCTACCAAAACCATGATGAATGTCTCTGTTGTGCCTGCTGCCCCCTCTGTGTTAGACTCAGCCAGTCATTAAGGCATGTAATTTGAATTAAGATCAGGAATAGTTTCAGTGACTACTAATCAGTTACATGCTTGAAGTTGAGCACATGCTGAATACCTTCCTGAACTGACACCTATGTGTTTCTTCACAAACTCTGCCCTAATGGAGATACCTTAATGCAATTTTTTCCCCCTCCAAGTCAAACACTTGTTAACTTGAGAAACATTTAGCTTGGAGAGGTTTTAAATTGCTACACCACAGCAAACCACCACAATTACAATGCATTGTTTCTTGGTCCTCTGCTGCAGCCAAAGGCAAAGCAACACGAAGGCTGAAACAAGCACTCTTTAGTATTTTTTATATGTCCCTTTACCAAGACTTCAGTAGATCTGCTGTGTTATCAAAGAGACTTAATATAGATGATGGCCATGCCACTGTACCTTAAAGCATTTACCTGCAACAGAACTAATTTAAACATGCAGTGATTTCTAAGTGGAGACATGTACCACACCTGGTCGTGCTACTTCCTATTTTGATAAACAACTGATTTTACCTGATTCCATTTCTTCTGCCTCACAAATATTACATGTACTATGCAGTACAATATGCTTTAAGAATAAAGATTTTCCATGTATTACTACATGATGTTGGCCTAAGAGTGCAGTAGCACTAAATTCTTCTCTTCCTTCCAGTTATGTAAAAAAAAAAAATCATGTAAGTACCTAAAGTAAGAAAAATTAAAACAGATGGTAAAAAACTTTTCTCCATAAAACTGTTTTGCACAAAACAAACGTAAAACAAAGACATATTTTGTCTAAAGTAAGCAAAATTGCTGCCCTTTTTAAAAAGGTTACTACCAAAAACGAGTGAAAACAGTATTTGCCATATATAGGAACTACTGAGTTTTTCAGAATGAACGTCTTTGAGATAATTTTGCCCATAGGTTGTCTGAATTCTAGAAAGGTTTCTTTTACCATGCCTATCCCTTTCAGCAGACTCTCTGGCTTCCCAGGCTCCATAAGGGATTTTTGTCTAGCCCCTCTTTTTTCACCTAATTTTCTTTCACTGTAATTTTAATCTTCTTTCTGTTTTTGCAATCTTGCTATTTGTACTCACTAGTCTTTCCTCCCCCATATGCTGGTTTAAATATTCCAGTCCCACTGAGATTTTTATTCCAACTTCCTCCCTCATCTTCTTTCATTTCTTAGACTTCTTTTTTTATCCTGGTGGGTTGGTTCTTTTTTTTTTCCCCCTCTTAAAATAATGTTCAGGGAATTGAGAAACCAAAATGGCTCACATTACCACTGAGGCATCTCTAAATGGCAAATAAATAAGCCCTTTGAATAGAGACATTCATTCCAGTCAGATGCCAAAACATTATAACAAATAGCAAGATGAACAAGTGCATGCTTTTCATGCTGCTGTGGAGTGGGCTGCCCTTCTTCCACACCACAAGCCAGAAAGAAAATCCAGAAAAGATGAGATGCCCAAGATAATCCAGTTTGTGAAACTCTTGGGATGAAAAACTCATTTATATCTTTGAAACTAATTTGGGGGAGGAAGATGAGAGAAATCAAAGCTTTTTTCTTTGGGGGGGGAGGGGTGCAAGTTGACTACCACTCTCATCAGAGGATCACCAAATGGCCAAGTAAATATTGCTCCAGGCATTGTACAAGCACAGCTGTAGTCAGCCTCTGAGTTCGTAGCCTCAAAGAAAGGAACACCAAAGAAAGATGTAGTTTCAAAGCAAAATTAAATCAATGAAGAGACACGGATATGAGTTTCTTGATGCTTTTTTAGGGAAGAATATAGGACATTAAAATCAAGGGAGAAAAGCCAGATATGGCAAGGGAGAAGTGGACAAGACAGCCAAGACCTTAAAGACCTGCAAAACAAAAGGAAACAAGAGTGCTGGTGCACGCAGCCCAGACAGCACAAAACATGGCAATTCCAGGCAAAATTAGAGAGTCCATTTAACACTAAACCTCAACATGCTCCTGTTTTCTCAGCATATCTGGCTGGTCTTTCTCTACAGCCATATGACAGAAGTAGGCAAGACAATTCACAGGTCTCATTTTCTCTGGACTGGCCTCCCTTCCACAGCATGTATTTCTGAGGGTCCTGGGTCTCAGCTTTGACCTACTTTTTGGTTTTTTCTTTCAAAGCAGAGATCTGCTTCATTAGTTCATCTTCTTACTGCACACAGAAATACTCTGCCTGGAAGAAACTTATCTGTATCTGACAAAACCAAAAGCTAAACAATTATTTCCCTAATGCTCTTCTATCCCCCTTCTAGTCTCAATCATTGCACAATTCTAATGTGATTCTTAGCAACACATCAAGCTACACAGCCTAGTTCCAACATTCAAGTCTCAGCATTGCTCTCATTTTGCAAAACACGCCTTCCTCAGCTTGGTTCATGTTTTGGAAGTAAGTATACAGCCTGTGAACAAGTTGGAAGTGGTACTGACTGGTTTCTAGCTAGCAGGAAGTAAACGTATATATCAACAAAGCTTAAAAAATAAAAGCCCAAAACAAACAGCTTATGCACTAAGTATGATATTCTTATCTCAGGACAAGTCCCCATATCCAGGCTTCCACATACATATTTCATAGACATTCTCTAACCAGGACTCAGCAGAATGGTGACAGCGGAATTAACTGCACCAGAATTTCAAAGCTAGTAATCCAGTTAATTACATTTCCTCCTAAAAATGAACTGTGGATCTCCTTCAGTAAAGCTATCCACACAATACATAATGAACACTGATGCAATTTAAAAATATTTGAGGATTTGTAACAATTTTTTGCCAAGCTAGTTACTGTATTTAAACTAGAAACACTGATGGCTATTGCTTCTACAGTTTGGACGTTTGTCAGTAATTTCGTTTGCTAGAGGGGAAAAGAAGTGCCTTTCTGCAGTTTGCCAGAGCCATAAATCACATATGCATGAAGTGTGAAGTTTTGCTTCAAGTTTGTGTTGGTGTACCTCCATCCTGATTACACCATTTTTCCACAGTTCCAAACTTTGCCTCTGTTAGCAGAAGCTGCTAAAAATTAGCACTGGCAGAGTAGTGGTTAAATGAATTATCTGAAAGTATTTCAATCAGCAGCTGGTGACTTCTCCTAGAACTTCAACAAAGCTATCCATAAAAATACCTAACACAAGACTATTAGAAAGTTCAAAATGCACAGAAATTCAAAACAATAGAAAATGGAACATTATACTGACAATAAGCCCGCTTGCCATTAAATTCAGTCCTTGGTCTACCCTAAATGAAGAGGGATCACTTGAAAAAGCAACATAAGTCAATGGTAAGATCTTATAATGCCTTAACACATACCTCTCCATTGCCTTTGCTATAAATACACAGAGGTCACACATGGGGCTCTGTGCACCTTGGATGCAGCTCTAGCGTGGGAGAGGTTGCTACAAGAAGACCACTGATGGCAAGTTCACTGTTAAAAATGACAGTGAAATGACACAAATCCCTTAAAAAAGAAAAAAAAATTATATCCTTCTAGTTCTCAAAAAGGCATAAAACCAAGGAATTATGGAAAATGATGAATTATGACTTTGATGCACTTTCCACTTCCTGCTTCTCTACATTTTCAGAGGAGCAAGAAAGGCCACCACAACTAGTATTTCAAATGTGAAATTGATGCCCAGTTTTTAAAGTCATGTGACTGAGCTGGCATAAGAATAAATGATGTTAATCTGTGGTGATGTAGTGATTTGAGTAAGCATAACTCAACCTCAACATCGATATGTTATTAAAATGCCCCAGCTCTGCTATCTCTCTCACTCTCTCCTGTCACTTTCTTATATTTGTGTGGTCCTGCAATAGCTTCAAAATCATGAGCTTAGTGCAAGATTTACCTCCATTTATAAGGTCCAAAATGAATAGCATGGCTTATAGCTCTTGAAATACTTATTGTTTGGAACTTGATCCACATCTGCAGCAAAGTGTTTTTCCAACAGAACAATACCCTATCTACCCAATGTGTGTGTGAGGGCAGCATTACATCTTAAGTCAACTAAGCCAACAAACCCCACCATGTGGATACCGCTATGCCAACAGAAGCTTTACCCAGACTGTACCATTCAGGGAGGTAGAGTAATTACATTGTCAGAAAAACTTGAGACAGATATTATTTAGAGTAGATAAGACTTGATTTAGATTGCCAATTTCAACACTGTTAACCTTTAAAAGAAATAACTATTTCAATGCTCAGAGTGCTTAAGAAAGAATACAGGAAAAAGCACGTCCTGGAATTTTACCAACATGCTTTTTTTGACAATAAGAGTGAGGAAGATGCTGCCCATCCTCCCAGTACAAGCAAGGTACCTCAAACATCCAGTTCCAGAAGTCAGCTTATAATGTAGAACAGCCTGACTGATCTTATCCAAGCTTACCATCACAGACTGGTGGCACTGTCTGTTTCCAAAAGAATAATCTGAGCTGTTGTCCCTTGTAACAAGTAATGGGTTACAAGCTTCAGTGTGACAGTCCTGGCTGACAGCTGCAAGTTAGAATTTTGGCTGGAATGTGTATATTTAAAAATCATCTCATTATTGTACAAAAAAGCAGGGTGAGCATACAATATGCTTTTTTCATCAGCACATGGGCATCAATGAACAATAAAAAGAACTTAAGAATTACTCAATCTATAGGTTCAGTCTTTCAGATGCAATGTCTATTCATAGTTCTGTCATGATGCAACCGTGCTTTGTATCAAGGATGATCTTTACAAGTGATGTCACCTGAAGAGGCCTTGCAACAAGTGCAAATGGCAAGGAGGGCAGCTTCAGCTGCTTCTTCACTCTTTGGCTAAAAATAAACTCTGTGTTGGGACTGCGAATCCTAAGAGGGATAGAGAGCTCATTTTGGAATGTGCATGGATAACACATCTTACAGAAAAATTAAAAACCAAAACACCTGTCAGGCCTAGGGTAAGTATTTTTTTCGGCAAACTGTGGCAGTCCCACTTAAATCCTGAAGAATGTCTGCATGCGCTGTGATGCATAGCAATTGGCAAATGTGGGGCTGAGCTTTGAAGAATCAGCTACAAATCTCACTAAGTAGGGTATTTCAACATCACTGGGGGCTTTCTTGCTCAGACTAAACTAGACATAAGGTATCTGAGTGGACAGAATTTCTTAACAAAAAGCATGCACATAGCCTGAAACTTTGTTGGATAGAATCTATTAAACAGATCTAACTATTGTTGTATAACAACATATCTAGTAGAACTGGAAAACTTACTTGTACTAGAAACATCAATTTTCATCAAGTACAGTTCAGTCCTACAAAGACTAACAGCTGTCTCAACTTTCCAAATAACTTTCAACTTTCTGAATACTGTAGGAACACGGGTATGAACAAGAAACTTACATCAGACACGAAATTCAAGGAAAGCATTCAGGAAGAACCATCTCCAAAACTGAATAGAGGTTCCTGTAACATTTACTGAAAAGTAGATGGATGTAGAACAAAATTGCTTCTCTACTATAATTCAGCTGCACCTGTTAGACTGCTGACCCCTTTTTGATGGAAAGAACGTCTTCTATGGTTCCTCCATGATCCTGGTATGCTGTTGTCTACTTTGGTGGCAACAGTTGAAGGTTTGTTTCTGTACATCATTTATTCATACAAATCTGTACTCTAGAAGCTTCATACAAGTTCATGTCCTTTGAAATATAACTGACTGAAATATTGTCTAAATTTGCTACTTGGCGCTGGGTGGCAGAGATGGGGGTGGATTTGCCTGCTACTGTGAAGTGAAGCAGTCTGGAGTTGCTGAAAAGAGAGTGCACCCTTCACGTGCTGCAAATGAGAGTCTTGTTTGGCACTACCACTATAGAGAGCATCTCTACAGAGAAGATCAGGGAAGCTAAGATGATGGCATAGCTGATAAACAGGTAGCAAAGATCCAGTATTGGTCTCTCCCCCACTTCTATCCCTCTCCCTCAGAGCCTGAATCTATCTGTTACCATCAGAGAAAAGCTGCCATGCAGGGTAAAACACTAAAATCACCTTTCATGGCTGTTAAGAATCTGTGTCTACCTCAATTATCAGTCTTTCAGATGTTATTATGAATGGCAATGTTTACAACATTTTAAGAAGTTGCAGTATATATATATTATGCAGTATACCCACTGGGAAGCTAACATAAACATGGACTGTCATGTAGCAAAATCAATTACACCATTAAAGAAAACTAACCAACGAGTTCCTGAAGGAATCTTGTCAGCTAAAATTAATATCACACAAATAAGGCTGAATGAAGAGAAATTCCAAGGCCTGTTGTAAAGCTTGTAAACTCTGTATACACCCACCTATGGAAAATCACTTGTATCTCAACATACTTCACAATTAACAATTGCAAACATTTTGAGAATGAAATAATCTATCTGTAAGTTCCCCTAAAGGAACATGAGTTGGCAAAAACCAAATGCGCAAACCTGACAGGCAACAGAAAACGTTGCTTAAAGGCAAGAAAAATTTATTTTTTCTAATTGATACATTTTTATTCCATATGGAATTGAGAAACACGAAATATTTGGGCAAGTATTCAAGACAGGCAATACCTCCCATAAAGTAGGGAATACTTCCTATAAAGTAAATATTCACTAGTTCTACTTTTAATACTCAAAAATGACACAGCTGTATGGAGAGAATTTTGTCTATTTCACTTAGTCCAAGCCCGACTTTAATATAACTTGAAGTTAGAATTAAAAAAAACCAAACCCAAATAACAAACCAACCCACCAATTATGGATAAAGAATTAAGCAGTACATATGCTGTGTATGCAGCATTATTGAGTTTTTTTCTTTGCTTCAATGTCAAATGGAACTCAGGCTAATCATGCTCATTTAAAACACAAAACTACAAATTGCTCCCATAATTACCTAAAGAAATATCTACTTGAAATGCTTCAAACAGAATTGTGTTCTGCATAACAGTGGTAAGATATAATAACTTAGGAATTAATCCTCAGTCTTCTACGTAATCAGAACTGAGTAACTTGGTAGGTGTCTTCTGCTCCAAATATTCAGCTTATTAATTCAGATATAAATAATATGCAAATATTATTAAACTAATAAATGCAAAGTCAGCTTGTCCTTGTTGGCTCCTCTTTCAAATCCTTCAGAGGTTTATTCTGAAAAATACGAAATTCAAAGACTCCTAATAGAAAACCCTTTTCCAGCAAGTGAAGAAGCTTCAGTTACAGTTCTTTTCAGGATGGTGGTGGCTCACAAGACATACGGAAGCTACTCATATTAATACAAGTCATTTAGGGGAAGCTGCGTGTCACATATTCTAATTGTAGGTGAGATCACTACAGTAACCTAGCATAAGGTACTAGAGTACTCTACTAAGCAGTAATCATTTTGATATGAAATGTTCCTGTTATGCTCAAGAAAGCATTAAAGAGAGGTTATACTGTTAGAAAATCAGATTCAAATTGAGACATGCTTTAGTAGGAGCAGTTTAGCAGCCAAGACATCCATTTTCTTTTTTATTATCATCCATCCAAAAGAGGAAGGATACAGATGTTGTTATGCTTTATGTCTGAAAAAAAAGATAATCACACTTTATTTTTTTTTGTAAAGAACAAACAAAACCAAATAACATCATCTAGAAAACTATACTTTTTTGGCATGTAATTTTTGGTACACAAGTGAATAATTACTCATACAATTGCTGATATATTAATGTTCATACAATATTAATTCTGGATCTTGTATTTATGAATCCTGCATTTTGAGGTCTTCTGGTCTAGTATTATCACAGAAATTCCAATGCAAAGGGTCTGCACCCATTAAAAAAATCTAACTTCCAAAACCTGGGAAATTTGAATATCAACCAAAGAAACTGTTTTGAAGCACAGATATACTATAATCAGGACCATTAGTTGAGAAGGAAATAAAAAATTTATTATTCAGAGCAGGTGCTGAACCAAGTGCAGTAAATAAAATCCAGTATACATTTTGAAGAATGAAGATAAAACAGAATATTAAATGGTTATTTCTTATTGGACCATCATTCATGTTTTGCAATAACTGAAAGGATTTTTTTGAGAAACAATACAAGAAAATGCAATTAAATATTGTATTGCCTAAGAATAAAAAATTAAACTTTTACTCCAGTATTGCTTAACATCTGAATATTTGGCAGTAATTTTTATGTTCTTAAAACAAATACATTAGCAGAAGCTTATTTTTTTTAACATTTATTTATTTCATTGATATGCAAGGCTGAACCATTTCTAAACAGTTGGTTCTGCAATATATCTATCTATATATAAATGAATATAGATGGACAGAAGCATTATATACATACGTACATATATATACACATATATATGCATATACATGAGCTTCTACACATACAATTATCTTATGAGAAGGATGATTTTGTTCTTAAAACACTGAAATAGATTTGGTTTAAATTCAAGCTCAACATCTCTATGTCACGAATTTCCAGCTGTAAACTTTGGAGAACACTAGTCCTCTTTCTTTTATTCTTTGTCTTATCTTTGTATCAAAGACTTTCACCATGTGATATATGTTGTCTGGGACAAGGGAACTAGCATTAATAATAGATATGCAGGAAAAACAAAGATAAAAGAGTTTGTGTTCTAAAGTTCAACCTCTGCAAAGATGTTTATATAGTCTTAACGCTGACGATAGTCTTAATACATATTGAAATTTAGCTTAATCATAGCTGTTTCACGATCAATGCTCATATGACTCTTTTGTCTTAGATGTATTTTCTTTTCAAACAAATATCAATAAAATAGAAATAAATCACGAATAATGCAGGTAAAATGATTCTACCTCTCTTTCATCCATCTTCAGCCATTGTTTGGGATCATCCTCGGTGGCTAGAAAAGCTATCAGATCTAAAGCAGTAAGCCTTGTCTGACGTCTGGATGATACAAAAATAAGAACAGGCTTGGCTGGAGAATGACTCCGAATTGCTGTTGAGGAAAGCAGAACTTGAGAATTAGGTCCTTTAATGACAAAAAAAGCCTAGACAGCTGATACACTTCTGTGCAGATGATACACAGATATGTGTACTTCTCTATTCTATCAGATGGATACAACTGACGTGAGCGTATACCACCTCTGAATCAAATCAATACATGCTTAGTGGAGTCTGAGTTTGTTTTCTTGCTACTTCAGTGATCAGTCAGCTAATTAACAGAACCAGTTGGGAAAAAAACCCCCACCAAAACACCACAAAACCCGGACAAGCTTTCTAGACTTCAAAGCTTGTGAATATCTTTCTCTATCTTAGCATAAGTATGTTCTGGTTTTAATACCTGTTGGAATATGTTAGTTTAGGCTAAGTTCCATCAGGGTCCAAAACTTGCTTTCTGCCTGACCCAGAGTCCAGACTGCATAAACTCACGTCTGCCTGCAAAAGATCACTTCAATCTACCAAAATCAGAAAAGGTAAAAAAGGTAGAAAGTGACTTTTCAAGAAATACTTTCAAGAAAGTGGGCACTATGGTAGAAAAGAACTTTGTTTCTCTTGTTTTCTAATTAGTCTGATATATTTAAACCAATTATGTTTCAGGACTTTATAAAAAAAGCTCAGTCCTTTTTCTTGCTCAGCCCGTGGTCAAAAAGTTTCAGGCTGCAGTGAAATTTTTATGACCTCAGGAATAAGTACTGCCATGAAATGCTAAAAAAACCTTGACTATATCACGTCAAACAAGTGGTGAAAAAAGCTCTCAATAAATCATACATCTACAGATTTTCTAACATCTACAAGCACTAGAAATACAAACAAGTGCATGTAGAGATTCAAATACTGTCTTAAAATCTCTTATAAATACAACAGTGTGCTTTCTTATGTAATTCTCATTCTAGCAATTAAATTTTTGCATCATTTATTTCTGAAAATTATTTCATACTATCCACTATCACATATTGTTCCCCGGGTATAATGAACTACCCATTCTGGGTAGTTCATGAATACTACCCAGCATGTGCTCTTGCATATACACATACTATACAGTTGTGAAATTATTGAAACAGGATAATTTAAGTGTATTTATACCTTTCAACTATATATGGCAATATATCTATATATTTTAAAAGCCCAGCATCTAATGGATTTTTGTTGCTTCAGGAACAGGTGTGGCAGAACAGCCCAAGACAGATTTATTGTTCATTAGTGTTTTTGTACAATGCTCTTGTGGAGGTGTAAATAATCTGGGCTGTCAAGATTGGTCTCTAGTCCACAATCAATACTTTGCTTCTGTCATAAGGCTAATTAAAGCAGCTAAAAAGTCACCCCACAAATGTCACCTCACAATCAACAGCAGTTCACATTACAAAATTTATTTTGGAGGTTATTTTTAATTGATATAATAAATATTCCTTATGTAAGCAAAGCAAAACATGATCAAATAAAATATGAGAGTTTTTCTTAAATCTATCCTGCTTGCCAGCTTTGTTAAGAAAAAAAATTGGAAACAGAAGCATATCTGGATGCACTACAAATTTTGAATTTTATGGTTATTGCTTTGAAACTAGAATCGTAGGAGGAGGTTAGCCTGACTTGCAACTTCTGTTCACAATTTTTTTTATGCTTACATACAGTGGTCCATATGAAAGTACCTCAGCAGATTAATAATATGAATGGTTTTATTACTTTCTAAATTTCAAATATTTTTACACAAATGTTTCTTTATGGTGTTGAACACTAAGAGAAAACACATTTTATATCCCCCTCACTAGCAGTAATTTTATTCTTCTGTTCTAAATACATTACATTCCTCCATTCTATGTCGCATTTGTAGCACACTTTATGTTTCAGACAAATAGCTTTGGGCCATTAGCAGAGCAGATTCCCCCTATACATGCCAAGAGTACATACACACATGTTGTAAATATGCTGCAAATGAACTGTGTAAAGTGCTCAGTCTTTTTTTCTTTTACAGAAAGAAGGAAAGGTCTAGGAGCTTGTTGCTTACCCTGAAAGGCAGGTTTGTTCATACTAGCCATGCGAGGACAGTAATGCTGCCCAGGGAAGCCCTGAATATGCACCTCCAGAGGAACTGGGCGTACTGACGGCCGGAAGTTGAACAGACCCATCTACAAGAAAACATTTTTTTTCAAGTTTAACCTTGAATTATCTTAAAAATTGCTATTTTATTTTTCTGCAGTGCAAACACATATCCATCTCCTGAAGCATTTTTCATACCTGATTAATATTTAGCCAGTCAGCAAGGTCCCTGGCATTTGCTAAAGCAGTGGATAAACCAACTACTCTTACAGGCTTCTCTGTGTGAGATGAGATGAAGTTTGTTCGAGACACAATGACTTCCAATACTGGGCCTCTCTCATCCCCTAGTAAATGAAAAGCCCATTGAAAAATGGAGAAAAAGAAAAGGTTCATAAGTCAAACAGTATATTCATGTCATAAGTACCAGTACACTTCTTCAAATTTAGAAACAATTCTCATTAAAACTAAGAAAACATGCTCACCTAACAGATGGATCTCATCTATGATAAGAATGGAAACTTTCTGAACATAGCTTCTGTTCTGCCAGCTTCTGCTAACACCATCCCACTTTTCTGGAGTAGTAACAATCAGGTCAGCTTGGGCAATAGCTCTCATATCAGGAGTCACATCTCCTGTCAACTCTACAACCCTGTAATCAAGAAAGATGGTGGTTTGCTTTACAAAGCTTTAGAATATCTTAACGTTCAAATATTAACTCCTAAACAAAAACTCTTAAGAGAGAGAACAAACAACATTAAACAAAGTAATTTTGTTTCTGGTCAAATACTTCTAGAAGAATTTTCAGAATTCTTTTAAGTGAATAAACCTGTCATCCTAACAAATACTATATAAATACCAAACAGAAAAGGGCAAATATGATTCCCAGACTTCCTATGGTTAATTTTTCAAAATGAAGATAATATAAGAATATTAAGATGATAACAACTGGAATCATAACCTCTAACCATCCTGGCTGTCGACCATCCTAGCTAGGATGAAACCTTACTATAAAGATACCTGCTGTCTGCATAGATCTCTGGTTTGACTAATGACGCTAGAATGCTAGAAAGCAGTGTATCTGCATTTACTGGTGAAATTCCATTAAAACTGGAGTAGGAATTATCCTAAGGTAATTTTTTGGGAAGATTAGCAGAGTTTTTCCAGTTGTTTGCCTTATTAATTACCCTTTCAATTTCTACTGACAGCATTTAAGATGATCCATCATTTTAGACAGAAGGTAATGGATTTTTGACATTTCTATGACACATTCTATATCCAGTTAAACATTTAATAAAAGTTCCTCAAAGTAATGTATATCTTCTGTTCAAATTTTGAGTCACAAGTAATAAATTTCAAAAAGGAAATATCTGAAAATATTTTAAAATTACGAGGCCATTTATCCTCACAGGCCACTAAAATAGAAAAAAAATCACAAATTAAGAGGTAACTGATATAATAAAAGCAGGAATCTTATTGGTAATTTCATGTATACAGAGTAGCACCTCTACTGAAACCTGAGGTGTGCTTTGAACTTTAGCTTGGCAAAAAGCTATATATAGGAAAGGAAAAGTCCCTAAATAATGCATCTTATTGATATAATTTTTACCTCAAGAAAGTCTAATTTTGGAAATCACCAACATGACTGATATACCTTATATGTCATAAAGTAATGGCTGACTTCCAACACGAGAAGATCAGCAAGAAATTGATGCTATGAAGGACTAAAACTCTATCTAATTTATATATGAAGAACTATATAAAAATATTAGCTCATGCAAGTCCTTTGAGTTC
>JBCJKH010040436.1:0-10903 GCA_039877255.1 Loriculus beryllinus | reverse complement strand
TGGTGAGGCACTGGAATGGGTTGCCCAAGGAAGTTGTGAGTGCTCCATCCCTGGCAATGTTCAAGGCCAGGTTGGACGAAGCCTTGGGAGGCATGGTTTAGTGTGAGGTGTCCCTGCTTGTGGCAGGGGGTTGGAACTATCTTAAGGTCCTTTCAAACCTAACTATTCTATTCTATGATTCTATAAATAGATGTCATGTTCTGAAGTCTCCCCTTTAAAACATGATAGATTTCATATGCAATAATAGTTCAGTCAGGCCTGGGCCATGGCAGAATGTTAAGTGAATCGGACATGAAACTGCCAAAAGCATGTTCTCAACAATACTCAAAAACCTTTTGTGTTTTGTCATTTTCTATGAAATGTTGGCAAGAAAATAAAAAAGCATTTATATTACTAGTCCAAATGAGCTGAGAACTCATGAAGCAAAGTTTAGCTGATTAAAGTGTAGTTCCTGTTTTGATTTGGGTTTGAAAATCCCAAGAACTGTTGGCTTCAGAGAGTGCAATTTTTCATGTGTAAAGGCACAGGAGAGCTGGAATTTAATTTAAAATAGGAAATAGTGGTTACTTTTAAAATATATCTTAAACATGACCTCATTACCATGGAACTCTGCCCATGGAAAAGATTGTTTTGTTCTGTTTTGGTCTTCTGGAGATTGCTGCATTGATAGGCTAGTTCAGAAATTAACAGAAGTACCTTCAAAAGAAGATGGGTTGGACAGCGTTTTGGGTGACATGGTTTAGTGTGAGGTGTCCCTGCCCATGGCAAGGTTGGTGGAACTTGATTATCTTAAGGTCCTTTCTAACCCTAACTATTCTGAGATTCTATGATTCTATGTGAGTGATGAGCCAGGGGCAGTTCAGTTATGAAACCTGTTTATGGTAATGTATTCTCATTTTATTTTTAATGTATCCATTGTGGAACTAGTGGATACAAGCTAGTGGAGAAGCGGTAATTTTTTATCAGCAAGTAATAAGAGCCTGTGTTAGGGGCACACAGCAGATTATATGTAGGAAGCACCACTGGAAGTACGGAGTTGTTCTGAAACATCCAGCTATCCTTCACAAATCTGAAGTGTATAGTAGAAGAGTTTTTGTCCTTCGAAAAAAAAATTCTCAACAAAACCAGATCATATTATTGGCTCTGGTTTTTTTTATCTGAAAGCAGAAATATCAAATACAAGTTTTATCAAAAGGAGGATCTTACTTCATTGCCCTCAGTACAATCCTCTTTTATGATCATGGCAGCTGTTCTACCCTCACTATGGAGAAGTTTCATCTAGTTCAGGAGCTGATTTTAATCTCTACATGAAGTATGGATTAATAAGTGAATTATGGGATGGAATGATTGACACAGCAAGCAATATGGTATTAGAAAGCAGAATTTGAGAGTGTTATTAAATACAGAATGCAATGACTAAGTGTGAGCATGCTGATTAATAGATAATATATCAGAGGAGAGAAGAATTGGTAGCATAGAAGGAAGGGAAAACCTTCACTAGATTCTTACTCTGTCCAAACCCAAAGGAAATTAGGGAAGCTCTGACAATTTATGACAGCCAGGAATCTGTCCCTAGGAGAAGTAGACTGAAATTAAGGAAAAAAATTAAACTTTAGCTAAATATCTGAATAAGAATCCTAACAGCATGATCTCTTAAATTGAGAAGCAGCCTCCCAAGGGAAACACTGAAAGCGTTAAGCCTGGACATATTTGGAATTAGACTAGGCAAAGCATTTGAAAAAAAGTACCATGGGGACAAATTCGTACTGGAGGGGAGATGAAATAGTCAAATTGTTCTTTTCACACATTCTTTTAATTACTTAAAACTGACTGTATGAAGAAAAGAAAGAGTTTGGCAGTGGTTTTGCCTATACAGTTTGTCCACTGGAACTGAAACAGTTTTCAGTGGGTATTGTACCAAGTTGGAAAAATTCCATTGATGAGAATATAGCATATATCATCTTCAGCTGTAGGTAATGTTCATTATGAAAAGATTTTTTTTCTGCATATAACAGA
Organism: Loriculus beryllinus; assembly: GCA_039877255.1. Taxonomy (NCBI): domain Eukaryota; kingdom Metazoa; phylum Chordata; class Aves; order Psittaciformes; family Psittacidae; genus Loriculus; species Loriculus beryllinus. The sequence goes on along the minus strand of JBCJKH010040436.1, from coordinate 8,887 downwards.
AAATAGTGAAAATTGAAATCCATTAAATGAGGATTTTTCATGGGTGTCAATGGGATCTGAATGTTGGCCATGAAATACTTTTTTTTGTTTGTTTGTTTCTCCACAGTTGTGTTGTCATATAGCAGTCATGTCAGGCATACAGAAGTAGAAGGCATGCTCATACTAAGGTATAACTGAGAATGTTTCTTCTTTAAATTAAAAATGGAAATCTAGGCTTTAAATGAGAGATGTACAAAACCCACCCCCAAAAAACCACTTTCATTTTCATATAAATATGTAACCATCATTTGTTTAACTCACACCAAGCTATCAAATTTTGTGGTGGGCTATAAACTTGTTGAGTCATTAGCCTTGCTGCTTAATGGAGGAAAACTAAATTCCTGTTCCTGCATAATGACACTTATTCACTGTAGACATTTGCATCACTAGGAAACGATAAAACCTCATCCTTCATAATGAAGTTCTGAGCTGACAAAGAGGAAAATATAGTGTTGTGGGACAACTATGAATATAAAACAAGCTTAATAAAGAAGTAGTGACAAATTATATTATGCAAAATGCAATGCAATAAAAAAAATGTTACTAACTCATTGGAAATGTCATAAATAATCTAAATAGTTTTTAACTGTCAAAGCCTTGAAAAATATATTCCTTAAAAAAATGAGGTACAGAATAGATGCCAGTTTAATTGCCATCATATTTTGACAAGCATATAGAACCTTGTATCCAGCTTATTTTCTAAATTTAGCTCACTTGCCTGGGATGAAATGATGGGGGAGGGATTATTAGTCTGCTTTTTCAACTCATTCGTGCCCCATCCAAAAGTCCCTATCTCAGGCATTTTAAAACACTGCTGGTTTCCATTTGAGATAAACATTTACAGTTTGCATTACAATCTCAAGCTAGGTGATCTTTATAAAGTAAAGAGAAACTCTGATGTGAATGTTTGGTAATATCATGTACTGCCTCCTTTAAATCAACATTCTTTTTGAACAAATACGTATCTGCTATATCTCTGTGGGTCAGCAAGGGCAGAAAGTCCTGTTAGGACAGCTCTTTGTATTACAAAAGTCTTTGTCCAATTTGTCTGTCTTAATGACTTACTTTTCAATCTTCCAAAAAATTTCATTTTACAGAAAGGAAAAAGTCACTAGCATTTCAAGAATTGCTGGTGGCTCAAATAATAATGACTTAGATCCTATTTCTGCTGAAGTCTCAATGATTCCAATAGTCTCAGTGACTTGAATAGAAGCAGCTTTGAGGCTTGCATAACCAGAAGCATTTCTATTCATGAAAACAGTCACCAAATTAACTGCTAGTGTGATCAGGTCCTCACTTCAATGGAGATTTCCCTGCTGACATAGTCACTTGTTTAATTATATGCTGCTAGTACTCTAAATGCAAAATGTTCAAGATGCTTGAATCAGTTATTACATTTTCTAGCATACGAGGCTGGTAGGGACAAATTATACATTTAATATACTGCTAAGAGATCTGTGAAAAATCATATTGCCTTGAAAATACAAAGTTTGACATGTTTTGTTAATGATTTTGATTTAGCTAGTTGTTATATGAATGACAGGCATCACAAGTTGGAAGTCTTATTTGGCTTTTAAACGTGAGACATTTTCTTCTGGAGAAAATCTATCTTAAACTTGCTTTCTGTTTTCCAGAGAAAACGTTACTTATGTCTTTATGCAAACATAGAGGAGTTTCAACCTAGATAAAATACACATGAAAAGTCTGAGTTATTTTCAAAGGAAAGTGGTGATTTTTACTCTCTAGATATTATTACAGTCAACAAGTCAGTGTTTTTACTACTGAAATACAAAGCTTGAAATAAGCAGGTTGGTTTTAACACTCTTGTGAGCCTAGACTGACTTTTTCTTTTACCCTTTTCACAGTTGGAGTTGGCTGTACAAAATTTTCCATTATGCAACAGGATTTGGAGCCACTTTGTCTGCTGTGCTCTCTTTGCTCATGTCCAATAAATGATGTTTCCAATAAGTCATTTAAATTGCTAGCTCTGCTGGGCAAGGCACCAGTCATTGTTATCATCTCTAAGGCTTTTAAATCTTCTCTTTAGTTTTAAGTGTTTCATTTAGCACATTAAAGACACAAATAAACATTTACAAAACAAAAATTAAGTGATTTTTAAGCCTGAAATGTGGCTGCAGAGATTCCATCAGAGAAAAAGGGAATCCAAATCGGTCACAGTTCAGCTACTGGCAAATGAAGAAAACTTTCCTGTCCTGCTGTTTTAGCCTCTTAATAATATGAAGATGAACTTGGCAGTTGCTAGATTTTTCTTATCCACTTTATAACAATAACTTTCAGTTCTATCTAGGGACTCTATCTCTTCAGGGACAAAAAAGCAAGTGAATCAGGTCTGATAAGGACTGTTCTAGAGAACAGAAGGACTAATTCAATTTTCCAAATAGCACTCCTTAGACCTTTTTCAGAGGCCACAATCAGCATACTCTACAGACATACTCCATGGCCAAGTAGGATTTAGAAGGTTGCAAAATCATCTTTCTTAGATCCTGGTCAAGGATCTATCATAGGTCTTGATGTGAGGAAAAAAAAAACCCATGAAGATTTTCCAAAATTCCAAATGAAGGGAAAGGAGACTGAGCTGCACCAGACTATCCTATAATTTATAAGATATACAGGACAAGACCTGCCTGATCCAGATCAAAATCTTGAGGCTAGTTGTCTAAAGTCACAAAAGACTTCTATTACTGTTTGCAGATCTTAGTTTTTGCTCTTGCTTTTTGATGTTGTGTAATTCACCAGTGGAAAGAGCAATATATTGAGAATGACAAGCCATTTAGTTAAAAGTGCTCAGATATTTCATGTTAGTGCTGATTCAACAGATAATTGGCTACTTAATCTTCATGCTTTCAGTACAGTTTCCACACTGACCCTCAAAAATTTTTACTCACTCAATTCTGACTCTCTTCCCACAGAGAGATTTTAATCTGTTGAATGGATGATTTCTAGCAGAAATAAATTAACTGCCAAAAGTGGCAGTTCCAAAAATACAGCTAAGAAGATGTCTGGTTTGCTTTCATTTAACTCACTCTACATTCAGCTATGCTCCTCTGGATGTCCCTGGTTGGCTTATTCCAGGACTTCAAGGTCAATTAAACACAGTTGAGAAGCTGGCTCAGAGTTTCTTGGGTCAGAAATTTCAGTATATTTTCACAATTTTGATTTCCTTGGTTTTGTGTATCAGAGTTAGAGAATTAAATACTGGCGATCTGGTGGTATTGGAGAATATATTATGTTTGTAGGTTGTGCAGAATGTGTTTCAGATTTTCTCCTTGTTCCTGAAGGTTTGCAGGAGCCCTTCATAATAGAAAAAAGAGTAAGAGCAACAGTGCTACTGCTAGAGTTGTCTCTCATTATTCAGCAATAAGCTATTTTTTGGAAACCAAGAGTCATCTGAAGAGGTCATCTCTTTGCTTGCACTAACCTTTATGTCATGTCAATGTCACATCATTATGCTATATAATTTGTTTGTGTTTCAGTCATCCTGAGAGGCCTGGTGATGTTCCTCTCTTCCAAATGACAGAAGTACAAACTGTACCAACTGTGCTGGCAAGAAGGTGTCAGTTTTGTGTTTCTAGGAACACCCTGGACTTAAGCCTTTAGATCCGCTGATCATCCTCATCTCCCATTTCGCTTTATAATTTGCTGTCTCTTTACAGAACGTTTACTCCATATAAACGCACAGATTTTAGGCCAGAATTTGACATGTCAGTCTTTTCTCTATGCCTCTCCCCTTCCCTCAGTTTAAAATCTATTTCATTTGGCTTTTCTCTGAATAGTAACTACTTTTTATCAAATGAAAAAATTACCCACAAAATTAACCCACTATACAGAATAATTTCTGAATAAATCCTGCTATGAGAAGGATGTTATATTCATTTGAGCATTACTTGGTTGTAGCCATACAGTTTGGTTATAAGAGCACTCTCTCAGTGTACAAAGCAAATACAAGCCTATTTTTCTCTGAATAAGCACTGAAGTAGATCTCAGTGGGTTCTATGCATTCCTTTTACACTTCAGTTATGATTAGAAGAACAGTAGTAATTTAGGCTCCTATGACTGCTATTCAAACATACAGATTATCTTCACTTCTCTCTGGATGAATGTACATAATCGCTCTTCCTTTTTGTGCTTCTGGACTGCTGTTCTATTGCTCATGAGTCGTATTAAAACAGTAAACCCATAACAGGGTGGGATATCTCTGGTTCTTTTTAATCCAGGCAAAGGAAACTACTTACAGCAAGCCCAAAGAAATTCTCTAGGTTAAGCTTGTTATTCCTTGCCCCAAAATGCACAGAATTCAAAGAAAATAAATTAAAGAAAAAAAAACCCAAACATCTGTGCACGTACCACATTGTAGTACCACTCCTTGGCCTGGTAAGTAGCCATTGCTTAGCTCAAGAGCCCTTCAGCCTGTTGCTGAGTGACAAAAGGCTGTAACACCTCCTTCAGTTTGGCCTTACCTTGTCAGGAATTGTGGGTAATACCCTTTGGCTGTTCCCATAAGACTGGCATAGTTTGAGCTTACTTTCCACTGGCACAAGACCATCTAATGAGCATCACAGCATTAAAAGTATTAGATGTAGAAATGAAGTCCACGTGTGAGTCTTCAGTGAAACGCACGCATACCTTTAGGCTTATGCAGACTTACAGACTTGATGCCAGTGCGTGCCTATACAACTAGGTGATACCAAATAAAGAATAAAGAAACCAAGAACTTGGCTATTTGGCTTATACTCAAGTTTCAAGGAAAAAAAAAAAAAAAAAAAAGAGGAAAAATGAGGAAAAAAAGCAAGGTAGAGATGATACCTCCTTCCTTTTTCCCCAGGCTATATTCCAGTGGATTCTTTCATCCCTCTATGTCACAATGAAATCTGTCATAATATACACTCATACTGTTGCTAATACATTTTTATGCACTGTACAGGCTGTATTTTACCATTTCTGTTCATGTTCATGACTTTAGACATAACCTGTGAAATGTAGAATAGCCAGGTTAGTCAGTGTGGTACAATTCGGGTGCTATAGTATTTGCAAAAGAATATGCAATCAAAGAGCATCAACAAAGTGTAATTGACATCAGCCTTTGCATTTCACCAAATCAAGAATTATCCTCTGATTGATGCAGAGTGATGTGCAATCACTTGTAATTGATTAGAATTCATTCAGTATAGAATGACATGTTGTTGTCATAATTGCTACTGAGAAATAATGACTAGTTAAAGCTAAGAGGGCAGGCTTCAGCCAGTCCATATATTTTGGACTTCCTGGTTCCTTCAAACATTTATGCACATAATGGGGTTTGTGTTACAGCTTATTCTTTCTGTACACTTGACTTCAAATGTTGTATAGTTAGCCTAGCTTAGTAAATTAATTAAAAAATAGAAGTGTAATACACCTTGAGAATAGGAAATGAAGAAGCTAGATGAGATTTTTATTCTAAATGCTGTGAATCTTGAACAATCAAACAGCATAGTATTGATGCATGTCCACAGTAGAACTTTTTTTTTGTGTTCACAATGAACAAAGGCAGGATCTTCTAATGGGTAGGGGACATTTAACATGAGTATTTTATAATTTTTTTTAGAAGAAAAAGATGAATTCATTGAAGTAAATGAGTTTACTCTTTCCTAAGGTAATATTTTGGAGCACCCCTACGTTCAGGGAGAGTTTGGTAGGGACAGATGCTATAGGTCAGCAGTGCAGAGCCAAACTCTCTTGTTAGGGTTTCTGGTGAATTCATGTTCTCTTCATATGAATTTTACCTCTCAAAACTGAAATCAGGAGGTTTTAGGCAACATATGGCAAAGTACTGAGCCAAAATATAGACATTTAATTTGGTTTTACTTCATTTTGCATAATATGACATTTATTATTTACTTATTTTATTTTTGACCATAAATAATAAGTTGCAAGCTTCCATTTAAGATACATTTACTATATGTGTGCATGAGGCACTTTCACCACAAAATCTCACATAACAACTTTTCTAATATATGTTTAGTTCACATAACATAAATCAATTCAATACTGTCTTCTGCAGAGTCCTAATATATTCAGCACCATGTAATAATCTTACTATGCATGGAAAAATAAAAACTGCACACAAGAGAGAAATTTAGTTTATTTTCAATAGAACTAAGCTTCTGAAAACAATGCTGGACCAAATAGTAAAAATCTTGCAATTCTAATATTTATTAAAACTCCAAATCTACTCTACTTGCGAGTGTCTCATCTTCCATCTTCAGAGGGCTGTTCACCCAAGACACACCGTCCTGACCAGAAAACCCTGACATTTCCAAATATCTTGCCTTTTTGCTATTTTCCCCATTTCAAGGCCACCATTCTTTTGTTTTTGTGTATAGTCAGGGAACACACAGATTCTAAAAATCCCTAAAAATATACAAAAATATCAGCAGGAAAGTTACTCTGCTCTAATGGCAGTCCAGGGCTGAAATCAAGGAATAATACTGAGAAAGAGATCAGACTGTACTGCAGTCTTGTCCTGAACAGGTTTAACACATGTGAAACACTTCAAAACTTTCCTGAAACAGACAGCTTGAATAGACCAGAGGAGGAATATGAACCTGAATGCCCAGACAATTCACTTCACTTGAGTATTTACTTCTCCTCATGTAAAGTGTAATGTGGGTTGAGGCAGAAAGTAGGGGGCCAAACTGATTGGTTCTGCCTTGAATAGGAAACGTCCAAAGTCTCTAGGAAAGTAGCTTGCTTTCCTACAAATAGGAAAAGGGTGGCTGGAGCACCAAGGAACAATGAGGAGGGGCAAGGGACATGCAGAGGCCAACTTTTAAGTTGTTTTTGGGTTGTTCTTCACTCCTTCGAAGACTAGTTCAAGAGCCTGCCAGCATTTCCTGTACTTAATTGAGCTATGTTAACTGAGCTATATAGTCAGCTGTACTAAGGCAAAATTTATTGCAGTCTAGCAATTATTTTTACCCTTTTCACACCAAGAGCAATTCTTCTTTAAAGAGCAAAAAGACATTTGAACTGATACTTTTACCTTATTTCTTACAGTACATCTCCAGTTTATGGCATCTGTGGTTTCTTTTTATCAGTGACTTGATGGTAAGCAGGTGCTAAACAGACATAACTGTTTCTTGCATTGCACGCAGACAATTTTAGCTGCTACTGGGATTTCTGGTCAGCTCACTCATGCAACATTTTTTTCCATAGGTGGAAGGTTTTATTTTTAAACTGAAGGGTTAATACTACTTTCTTTGAGATCTTGTGGAAAGTCTCCTGTGTAAAGTAGTGAGGCCTTTAAAGTCATAAAGTCATGTGCAAAGGTTTGAGTCACAGTGGTACCAGGCCTCAGAAATCTACAAAAACAAGAGCAAAAAACTATCATTTGTACTACCATGCAAGTACATAAAAGTATTTCCTAGCTGAAAGGATATTGTATACAACAGCATGGGCAGTAACAGACAATTTTTGTCACTTCATGAACATAGTAAGAAGGTACAGTAAATCTTGTCTGTATGAAGAGCTCTTTGTGTTCCTGAACACTGTGCTGTCTTTGCAACATTTAATATACTGTCCCAAAGGAGGATACATTAATCAAACCAAATGACTGTGGCAGCCGTAAGACATTCAAATTCAAATGTTTTATAAACTGGAGAGAAACAAGTGTTTGTAAAGAGCTAAGATTTTTCAGTTCAACTGTGAATAGGCCTTTTCAGGTTTTAGCAGAAGTTGTTCGTTAGCACCCTTATTGTCAAGTATTTTCTCATGCTATATGTAACATCATTTAATCCCTAGCATCCTACTTGTGTAGAGCAGCCACTGGCTCTTACTTGTTTCTCATTAGTGCCAGCTCCATGCACCATCAGCTCTGTAGAGGTCCAGCTAGCAATTATCTCTAAAGTAATGATACCCATTATAATATCAATGCTATATACTAGATATGTATATTTTTCTAAGTTATAAATCTCTGAAAGTGTTAGGAGAAGGGATGTTTTCAGTTGTGTTTGTTACTTCTAAGTATCACTTGGTGCTAATTTTAGAATATGGGACTGTTTCTTTGGAAGTACCATAACCAACAAAATGTTGCATAAAACATAAACTCACTGGTGGAGTTCATCAATAATTTTAAAATTAATTTTATAAAAAAAATGAAGTTCTTATTTATCTTGTGGAATTGTTGAAAGTTGTTTCCATTTCACAAATTAAACTTACAATATTTATTTAAAGTGTTATTTTTCCCTCTTGGTTGCTTTCTTCTTTGTGTGTATGGATATCCGAGTACATTTTAAAAAATATTCTCTCGGTTTGATTTAAAAGGTTACATGGCTTCAAGAAGAGAAAGGATGAATTAAGTGTTATTAGATGTATGTTACACTGATCTCTGAAAGCCCTAAGTTTGAGAAGGTTGAAGTGTGTTACTGAATCATATCTGCCTACCCCCCTCTTACTCTTTTCTAGATTGGAAACAGGATATAGGATTAAGTGGATTTTTGACCTGATATACTCTGGCTAATCCCATCTTCTGATCTCCAACAACCACTAGTTTTATAGACCACAGATATGCTGTTTCTTTTACTTTTCTTAGTACATCAAAACTAATGAGATGTAAAGCAAGAAAAGGCTTTAGGGGAATGACTCAGGGTATGCAAGGAAAGCATAGAAATAGACGTATTTGTGTACATAAAAGTACATAGAAATATATGTAATACATGCAGTCAGAAATTATTTTTTTCCAAAGATCGGCTATATTTGCAATCCAAAAAGAAGAATGGAGAAGAAAGCAGAAAGAAGCATAACAGATTAGTGGCACTAGACCCAGAGATTACCCTCAGTCTCCCTTGGTCTC
>JBCJKH010040433.1:33247-48070 GCA_039877255.1 Loriculus beryllinus | reverse complement strand
ATGATCATTAGATGATGCCCTAATAACATTAGAATTACCATTAATGGCGGACTACTAATTCACAAACTAGGGACATTCTGAGATAAAATGCATAAACAGATTATCTCAAGAGTCTGAGGTAATCTGGAAGTAGTATCTGAAAAACAAATGAGCAAACACTAAAAACAGTAATAGAAAATTTGCTTGTAAATTCTAGAGCAAAAACTTCCCTTAGGTCCTCCTAGCAGATCTTTCCCAGAGAATTTTTTTTTTATAGACGGTTCTATACTTGTATAGAAATGGATCATAAAGTTGCAAACTTCTGTGTTTATTTGTCTTTCTTCAGATTTTTGGTCTCAACACTTCAGCAGAATTTCTTAGGATTTTGGAACTTTAGCCAATGCATCTATAGTGAGGCTGATGAAAAGAGATGAAGAGCATATTCCCAAGCCTTCCTGCCATCTGAGTTCTACTAATGCCATTATCCTAATTTTCTGACTTGAAAATAAGATTTCAAATTATATAATGCTCCTTTTGATAACAGCAACGAGAAAAGCATCAAAACCTGCTAAAATAACGGCAGTTACGATGGTAATTTTTGACATCACTCCCATTGCAGACCATTTAAATTGTCAAAAAAAAAAAAAAAAAAGCCATCTTGCAAGACACAGCTACTTCTTCAAAGAATTTTCAGCTTGAGGGACTCAACAAATGTGAGAGGACACAAAGTCCACAACTACAAATACAAACACTGAAAGTTATCCTGGCCTCTAGCTACCTTGCTTGTTTTTTAAATAGGTGAACTGTGAGTCAGTCCAACCAAGGGAAAATCAGCTAGGAAAAATGTTTCTGGAGGGTCTGGAAGGGCATGAGCTATTTCTTGATAACAGGGTAAGTTATACATAATGGCACTTATCACTCATAAGGAAGATTGTCTTAGTGGAAGTATAGCATGGACAGTGTTAGAAGATAGCATTGTGTGTTATCTTGAGAAAGGGCTCAAAGAAAGAGACAAAGAAAGGGAACTCTAGAAGTCAAACAGGAGGTCACAAGGTTTGGGTATGAATTTTTACAGAATAAATGCAAGAGGGCAGAGCTAGGTGGAACAACAGAAAATTTTGGACCAGTGTTCAATATGTAAAGGGAGAAAAAAGGAAGTGTGGAAAGAATCCTGGTGGTGGCACATGAAAGGGAGTTGCATTTTTAACAGTCACTGGGTTAGGAGGAAGAGTTCAAAAGTGAGTAATGGGCCCAGTTTCATACTGAATTAGAAACTGTGAGAGTATACACTGGTGTGTAAGTGCTGGCATGTGTCAGGAAGAGGTGATGCTGAGGCTGTGGCTGCCTTGAAAGAAAAAAGTTCCATGTACTAGGTGGGACCACTACACCTTCATTCATTTTACCCTATAAAGCGCTATTTAGTGCTTTAATCCACAGGAAATTAGACTTTGTGCTACAGTCTGAGGATCCCATGAGGGTCATTCAGTGGCAGGGGTGTGTGAGGTGATTTCAGTGAGGGACCCACACCTTGAGGTGGGTGGGAAGGTAAGGTTTGCAAGGTGATGGAAAGGAAAGCACGGCCCTCATTGCAGAAGGGAATTGCTGTATGGCTTCTGAGGTGGGGGGACACACTGATCAACTAAAAAATTGTTAACCAATGTTATATGTATGACTGCCCAGGTATAGATCCACTCATCTCACCCCTGACTTTTGTAAACCCTACTATAAAAACTGAGCTCTGAGGACACGTTTTAGTTATACATGATCTGTGCACAATTCAAAGGCATTTGGGAAAGCAACTCTTAAACCATATCTCCAAGAAGCTTAGTGGAAAAGTAAGGCTAAGGTAAACCTTGATCACTTTGAGGCATCTTCTCAGACCACTTTATAACAGTGTCATGTTCATGAGTCCCCCAGAATCTAAAGTGGTTTTGTTCCATTGTCTCAAGTTCCTAGAGGAACTTTCTTTACTTTAGGGACAGTTACTAAATACCTGATCACCACCATAAACGGTGCTTGGATGTCAATGTGGATGCATATAAATATGTCTGATATTAGCAATATAAAAGCAACATTATTCCTATACTGCATTCTTTAATAAATGCTTCTTTCATTGTTTTCCCATGTTTCTGCAGAAATAGACTATGTCACATGGATCTTTATAAAAAAAGAAATCCTTTGGTTGAAGCTTAAAAGCAGCTATCTGTCTAGCCTGAATAAACTCTGAAAACAGAGTTAGAATGGTACAAAAATAAATAATTAGGGGCAATTAGAAGCTAACCAATCCATGAACAGTTTCTTCTTTCCCCTTCAGACATTATGTAACCAAACAATGAAGCAATTTCAACATTTTCTTTTATGTTAGGTACACTTCATTTGAATGTCTCAGTACCTGCAAATTTAAACTCTAAGGGCACTAATTATCCTATATGTAGAGGGGTTATTGTCATTAATGTTAGTGGGAGTTAGGGCTCACACACTGGGAGGGAGATATACTCTTTTACAAAATCTGCTTTATTCAGGTGCAGTTGCTTCGAAGTCCTTTCCTCACCATGCAGCCTATGTTCAATGCAAAGAAGCTCATTATAACAGTTACGTTCATGATGATACCAGATGTTCAAATTGAATACTCATGAGAATTATTTTCAGGCTTCCTATTCACATAAAACTTGCTGGCAAACAATTAGTAAGTGGAAGTATGCTAAAAAAAATTAAAATAAAAGAAGAAGAAGAAAAAAAGAAAGAAAAAGGAAAATTTGCACCATCATTTAATTGCAGTTTTATCAACTCCATCCAGTACAGACAGATGTACCATTTGAGAAACCAAAGTATCTCTCTGAAGAGGGATTTTCTTAGTTTTCAAAACTTCTTCCTGCCTAGCAGACCAGCAATAGTGCTGCTCTCTCCTAGGTTTACTACACACGTGGCTTAGCAGTAATTTATGAAGGCTTATTATTTGTTGTGTAATGAAGCATATCTCTTTGCAAATAGCAAAGAAGTTGGAGGGAAAAGGAGGGCAGATGACAGTCCAGCTGGGTCTGGTAACAAAAGTAGCATGCAAATGCTGGCTCTGCCCAGAGAGCAGCGCTTCCAACTCCTGTGGTGTTATGATGAGTCTCATGATATCTGACATGTTATTTAAAGGCCTAGAGCAATCATTAATTAAAAACCTCCTTTAAGTTTCTGGACAAGTAGCTTCCAAACTTTCTAGACAGTGGATCAGTATCAGCTTTCCATGTTTCACCATGGTCTTACAAACTCCAACTTTTAATTGAAAACACTAACAAGGCAATTTAACTTCAGCGTTTCAGCCAGTCCTACGAATAAGATGCAGATTACTTATTACAGTCTTACAAATGATCATTGACTCAGAAGCTCAGTTTGGGATCACAGAGCTAGACCTCATGGCTGCAGAAAACCACTCAAACAGTGAAAACACTTTCTTTAAAGGGCTCGAAACCCAGAAGGCTAATTTCTCACATTAAGCCAATCTTTCTACCCCTCTTTTCACATTTTTCTGTCTTTTGCCTTTGTATTATGTTCAGTTTACATCCTCCTTGAGCTCAAAATGCATGAGTCCATCTCTTTGTTCATTTGCAGTTCTCACTTGCCTGACATTTCCAAATGCTTCTCACTCCCCTCACTCATACTTATTTTGCAGCATGTTCTCCAGTGCCCTCTTACCCAGTTCTGTCTCAGATAAATTTCAGCATTAAGTGTTTTGGACTTTTTCTACAAAGATGTCACATCAAATTACTGAAATGCATATTTAGAATTTGGAAGAGATCACTTAGTTACAAAAATATCAAAGCCTGTCATATTTTAGGTCTATTTTACTTGACAGCATATCTTTGGAGAACAGGACTCTACACAGCTTGTAAACGATTTTTTGACAGTTGCAAGTTAATCTGCCCCATTGAGAACAGTTTCTCCAGGTCACCTCTTTAAAGAAAAGGGCCCTTTTCCCCTCTCCTTTTTGGGCTGCATTTCTTCTATCACCACCCATGACACCACCACCCAACTTGGCATGTGCATAAAGTGAGACAGGAGAGGGAAAAGTTGGCTCTGCACAGACAACTGTTAATTAGGTTGGTTGTTGCATTGTCTTTACTGCTTGGCTCTCCTCTTGAACTAGGGACATAGGAACCAAACTATCATAAGAAAATATAGGGGTATAACTGACCGGAAACAGCAGTTCTCAGATATTTTCAAAATTCAGCAAAAATCACACCTGTTCACTTTTCAAAACTATTTGGTTGTGATGCAGAGAATTTTTTGGATACTTTATGTTTACCAATAACTGCTGCCTCAGTTAAATATAATTAATCAAGTACTGTATCTTTTTAGAAGCTTCTGCTTTCTTACCTAATTGATAAATAGAACTGTTACAACAGTTTTACAGAGATTGCGCTTTAAAGATGCCAGCAAAGAAGTTATCTTTTCCTTTAATCAATGATATAAAAAAATGACCTTATTCCTTTAACACTAAAAGGGAACAGAGGAGATTTTAGTCTTGAGGGAGAAGGAATATGTTTACTCAAGTAAGAAAAGTGCTGGTTACTGGGGAGATGCCAAGTGGCATTGGTGACCCTCTGCCACATCAGTAGTGGAATAATGCTACTTGTATTAATGCTACTTTGTAACTGAGGGTACAGCCATTCGAACTCGGCATAGCAAAAGAGATGCTGATGAATGTTCAGTGTTGCATATATATTATGTTATTCTTATGTATATTGCATAAATGGATTGTATGTATGTGTGTACACATGATACCTAAATTACTAAGGATATTCAAACTTTATTGTACACAGATAAGCACCTCTGTAGGTAGGTTACTGATGGTTACTTCTTAGGAGTCAAAGTAATTGCTATATTTTTATTCAGATAAAGAACAAACACTGGCATTTACAAAATGCATGACTGCATTGCTGCTGTTGGCATTCAAACTAGGAACTGCATTCACGCCCAGCATCACTGTGTCAACTCGAAAAAGAAGAATCTGTAGGGCTTGTAAATATGAAGAAACTGTCATTGCTACTTGAAAACAAACTTGACAGTGTGCACACGAATCCGTCAATTTGTCACGTTCGTTCGGGAAGAAAGGGCTGATCTGAGTGTTTTAAGTGACTATAGTGGCTTGAATTGTTCTGATTATAATAGGCAAATTTTGTAGACAAACTGCTTTCTATAAATGTGAGGATAAACCACTTTTGTACAAAATTCTACTGCACCTTTAATTGCAGGAAAGCATTATTCCACCTATCTCTTTGACTTTGTACTGAATTGGATGGATGAGATAATTTTTCTTTTAAAATTGTGCATAATACTGAAATACTTGCTCAGTTACTTTCACCTTATATAAAAATTGTTCTTAAATAGGGGAACATGCTTTTAGTCGTTTCAAAGCCATAAGCACCACTCTCACTACTGTGAGGATGGTGAGGCACTGGAACAGGCTGCCCAAGAAAGCTGTGAATGCTCCACCCCTGTCAGTGTTTAAGGCCAGGTTGAATGAGGCTGTGAGCAACCTGGTCTAGTAGAAGTTGTCTATGTCTATGGCAGGAAGGCTGGAACTAGACAATCTTAAGGTTCTTTCTCACACAAACCATTCTGTGATTCTGTGACTCTATGATCACATGAAGCTCCTAAATTTGACTCTCACATTCAGAGATAGCATATCTTGACCCATTTATACCTTCTGTGAATGGAAGGGTGTCCAGAAGAGCTGTATGTGTAAGCAAAAATATTCTCTTCTCCCCTGCATCCTGTCTCCAGCATACTCAGGATCTGCACAGACAGGTCACTGTGCTTCTCCACAATTTAACATGTTTTGTAGGTACTTTTTGAGCTAGCAAAAAAAGAGTGTGTCACAAACTTGCGGATGACAGGGTTCTACAGAGCTTAGTGGCGCTTCCAGACCCTTCAGAGACACACAATTTATTGCAATTTGCAAAAAGTGTATAACTTTGAAGAGATAACTGTTAAAAACTCCTTGTAACAGACTTTCTGGTTAAGGCACTGCTTTTAGGACTTTGTATCTGTGGGTGTTGAGCAGAAGGTGAGTGCAAACACTCCAAGCAGCAGGCAGTAGCCTGTGGGATCAAGGTCTAACAGCACAGTCATCTCAAAACCTATCAACAAAACATGATGAGACAGATGACTACCTGATAATAGCAAGACATAGGGAGAGCTATTGCTTTTTATCATGTTTTTCCTCAACTATTAAAAGTGCTTCCTTGTTTCCAGAGCTTAGATATTCAAGAGGGAAGACAATTTCTATCTAACACATGAGAAAGAAGCAATGAAGAAACTGGTGTTGTGCTCTAGCAACCACTCAAATCTCTTCAGAAAGATCTCTGGTTCACATGTGAGGTGGTCATTGGGCAGCTGTAGAAGCAGCTGAGCAGTCGCTGGATACAAGTGCTGTAAAGACATGCTTAGCACAGTTTCACTTCATGAAAATTGCAGTGCACCAGGTATGTGGAGGGCTGAATAAAGAAAAAAGTTGCAACTATTTTGCCCATCAAAAGGCAAAAAAACCCAAACAAATGAACAAAACAATTAGAACTCGCAATTAAAACAAAACCAAACCACTTTTCTTTTAACACAGAAAAAACAAATTTTTCTTCTTTAGAGTTCTCTATGCTGGTGTTGAAGGAGACACATGGTAGAATTAGTAGAGAAATTGAATAAAAAGTTATGGTTTTGGTACGGTAAATAGTTCTTCAGTCTGTCAGTTCATATCCTAGAGGATTGTTCTTTGTTTTCTCTCTGCCATAAATCTAAAATCAAATCAGACTAAAAGGAGATTACTCACCTCCAAGCAACTTTAAATTCATTTAGTTTTCAACTTTATGAACTGAATCCTTTAATATGTTGGTCACAAAAATGCTATACTATGGATATGTGTCATTAGTAGAAAGCTTATTTTCTTCAGATGGCTGTTAAGCCAAAACCAAAGAGCAGGGCATCATGAAACTCTTCTAAATTTAAGATTAATTCACCAAAGTAAACCAGCATCACTAACTCATAGTTTTGGGAACTTCTATGGCTTCGAGCATGAGCTCTGCTGGATGTGTTTTTAAATCCTGGCATGCCACCACATGACAGAGTGGCAGTCAGCTGGACACACAAAGAATGAGAAGCTGCATGCTTTGAAAAGATAGCTTTTAATGCTTTGGAAACTTCAGCCAGCCTTGCACTGCTCATGACATAAGGATGCTTCCCAAACCAGCAATAATGAGTTTAGAAGCTTGTACTGATGTTGGAAAAGGCTCTGCTTTCTGATCATTATTTCCTCTGACACTTTAGCAATGGCTGATGTTTCTTGGATTTAACAGTGGATAAGAAGGTACCTAAATCTCCACCTTAAATAATATCTGTAAGTTCCTCTAATGTGCTGGGGTGAAAAGGGTTTCTAAAAACAACAGGGCATGAAGAGCAGCATAATTAAAAAAACCTAAACTCAAAAGCTTAGTTTAAATGATGATAGAAATGCTCTTTCATTGGAGGTCAGAAATAGGATGTAGGCTGAAGTCACTCTTGAAGGAATATGCTCTTTATCCTCTGTTCAGAATCAACTGTCTTCACTGTTATAAATAGGGCTCATCCTCTTGAAGTCTAAATATGAGAGTAAGAGCTCAAAAGCTTTATGTTGGAGAGGGCACTATAAGGAAGGTCACTTTATAGAAAATATGAAGTGTAATTTGGAGAAGAATGCTAGTACCAGCTATATCAGATTGTGAGGAAGCCAAAACCAGCATATGTTCTAATATTGTCTTTTATTGATTTTGCTGCCAACATCCCACTTCAACAATGTTACAGCCACACTTCAGGATCCTTAATGGAGGGGGATGGAGAAAATCAATATACAGAGCTTGCTTCTGCTCCTGTTGAAGTCAATGCAAGTTTCATTATTAACTGCAATGAGCACAGGACAGAGTTCAGACTATTTTGTCACTTTGTGTTTATTTTTTCTTTCCATTTTTATTTAACCTCCTAAGGGGTAATGCGTACTGTTATCCCTTATTTTAGAAAAGAACCATTTAAATAGGGCAATTCCCTACCAAACTGTAAGTCTATACATTCAGAAATGATGCCTTGCTTTATGAATCCTAATGAAAAATTATAGCCTGTACCCTGAACTGGGAAAGTTACAATAAAATACATAGGATTTGAAATAAATCCTAATAACAAAATCATTTCTTGCTTAAAAATATTTTCATTCAGATATGAAGTAAATAAAACCAGTTTACCTTTCACTGAATTGTAAAATACTGCATTCAATGTACATTGTTTGCTCTGTTACAAATAGAGGGGATGTACACAAACTTCTTCACTACTATTTTAATGTTATTTACACAAAATGAAATATGCTAAAATTATCTCCAAAAAATTATAAGCAATATTCCAACAACATGCTGTTAATTTTGTTCTAGCATGAACACAAAACGTATTTTAACATGCTGTCAAAATGTGATACTAAGAATGTCAATAAAATGACACTAAAATAAATGTAAGTTTAGATTGCTGTCACAAGTGGCTGCTTGGTTTTGTGAAGATGTTAGGTTGCTATAGCATTTTCCATAGCGACTTTGCATCTTATTACATAAATAATCCCTCGGTGTCCTTAAAGCTTACTAAAACCAGGATTAAATCTATTCTCATATGTAATGATCCTGCATAAAACCTTATCAGTATGAAATACCCAGAAAATGTGATAAAATGTAATCTAGATAATGGTATTTCCAGCAGTTGAAAAGCATCAAAGCGCAACAAACTTGTTTTGTAGTAAACAGGACATCCTCCTAAAACCCATACTAAAAAAATGCCTTTGAAGTGTCTGTTTCCTCTAAAAATTAAAAGTTAGGTTAACCCCTTCACTGCTGTGTCCACAGCACCAGCACAGACCTCCACCCCAAAGCCGATATGTTGTGCATGATCCAGAGGAACTGTCCCAGTTACCTGAGAGAGGGCAAGGCTGCTTTTATTCCCCAGGGAAGACAGGCTTGGCATCTACCTTCAGCCCTGATTCATCAAGGCATTTCTGCTAAACCCAGCTGCACAAGAAGCATTATTAGAGCCAAACACAGTTAAAACCAGGGCCATAAAATTAGGTCCTTGCCTATATGCTTCCTGAATTTCAGCCTATTTTTGTAAAAGCTGTGGGAAAAAATGGAATGCATTTTAAGGCACAAAATTGGAGTCTGCCTGATGATAGCAGCTGGGAACTGGCATGCTGTGAAAGACACTAGAGCAGAGTTTCCCTGGTGGAGAGGGAATAATCATCTTGTGCTGCTTTCTAGTGATCACCTCTGATGGTCCTAGGGAGAAAAGCTGATTGTGTGCTGTGTCCAGAGCACTTCCATTCAAAGAGAAGTTACTCCACTCAAATAGCTCAAAGGTTCAGCTGTCTTCTCAGGCCAGAGAGAGAAATGTGTCAGTACAGTGACAATTCAGAGCTCCAGATTTTAAAAACGTTCTTTTCTTCGAGATTGCTTATAAAACCTGGCTAATAGCTTCTGTTAACAGGGTTTATTTTCCTCTACATATGCCTTTATATGTTTATTACTGCAGGGTTGATTATGATACCAGCTGCTGATGGCTTTGAAATGGAATTGATTTATTTCGGAAAAGATCATGTTAGCCCATTAATTTCTAAAGTAAATAATTTTTTTTTACTTATGGACTTATTAAATATTAGTATCATTCTCACAAAATCTGATGCCTAAAAGCCATGAGATGGAGAGGTAATGACAGAAAAATAAATCAGACCTGTGTTTAAAACAGAATCTCCCATAAGTGCCAAAAGAATAGACTTGCAAGAAAGGAAGGGAGAAATATCTGATCCCTGGGTTCAGGAGGAAGAAGAAGATCTAACATGAGATCTGCCCATTGGAAGAAAAGGAAGAGCAGAGCTCAGCTCCCCACAGCTGGGGCTCAGCAATTTCTATTCAAAGTTGTAACGAGCTATATAAAGCTTTCCTACCAGTTTAATCCAGCTACAAAACACAGTTTCCATTCCATGTGTGCATCTCTGCATTCACACAAGCCTTAGACAAAGCAAAAAGACGACTGAATTTCAGAAAAAAGATGACTAAACATCACACAGATGACTTTGGTGTTGTTTCAGGCTTTTCTTGAAGACTTTCCAGGCTTGCAACTTTCCAGATAGACTTGTGAACAATATCACAAAGCCTGTTTTATGCTGTGTGCACCAGGGTGCGTTTTTACAAGGATTTACAGTCTTCGGTGAGATGGACTGCCTGCTATTCAGCCTATCTCCTATGGCAAGCTGATGCTGCAAGCAGGACAGATCAGTTCAGAAGAGCATTAAAGATCCAGGGTACTGTTCAAGACAGAAAAAGCTTCATTATTCAAATTTGGCACCTACTTTAGTTATGTTTGAAAATCCTGCCATAGAGGGTATCTTTCCTGACTTGGAAAGTATACCTATCTTACATGTTCAAACTGAGCTTTCACTACATAACTTGCAATTTATTATTTGAATGCAGTTCCTAAGATGTTATGTTGCTTCATTACCACCAGGTAATACCATGGTGGTAAAATCCTCCAGAAGCCCAGTGAGTAGGGTATTGCAATCTGTTGAGGTGGAGAGAGCCCTATACAAAGGCACTTATCATCCACATGGACAGAAGAGGCAGTGGTTGAATGAAAGGAAGCATCCTTGTCTCCATTTTATAGTAGGGAACTGAGATAACACAAATTAATTGATTAGTCCAGGCAGGGGATATACAAAAGAGCTGGGATTTGGCCCAGAGCTTTAGGATCCCAGTCAAAAGCCCCAAACTTTCCCTCTATCCCTCTACTGTGTTCTTCTATCCCTCCTGTGTTCTTCTGCAAGCACTGTGCATTTCCTTCTTTTCCACGGTGCCAGCTGCAGTCTCCCATTGAAGTTGGAGTTGCTAGAATAAATAGCACATTGCTGAGAACTGCAAAAGGAAGAGATTAACCCATCTCTCTTTAAAATAAAATTATAGGTGCCTTCTAGGCATAAACCAAATTTCAGCTCTTTTCTACAACACACAGCTTCACTTCACTAATTCTTAAAATTACTTTGGAGACTTTTACTTGTAGATCCTTACTCCCAGTGCCAGCAGGTGGGAGACAAAGCATCCATAAATCCTGATTATTCTGAAGATTTTTGTATATCCTTTACAGTCCAGCACTGAATCTCTTTTTTTCCCCATTGAGCTAATGCTTCAATAGCTGCACCTTGACTAAATGTATTAACTGAGTTGCCAATCATCATTATTATTTTCTCAGCAATCTCCCAGCTTTCAGCAATCCTCTTGTCCCTTTCAAACTCCAAAACCCATATTGCAGAAAAATCACTGTTTAGAGGCTGAATTTTTTTGGAGAAAAAAAAAAAAGAAAAAAGAATCTAAAAGAATAGCTGATCCCACAGGTGTGATTCACTCAGTCTCAGGTCAGCCTTTTGCCAGGTTTTCCAATAATTCAGATCACCTTTAGTCTGTGAAACCAGCAGGATTTCCTATAAAGCAGGAACGTATGATAGTTCAGCCAACTTACTGGATTCCCTGGGTGGATCCTTGGAGGGTCCTTTCAGTGGCTGGAGATGTTCTCCAAAAGAACAGGCAGGCAATGATGCCTTCCTTCTTCTTGAAGATTCAGCTTGCACATGATAGAGTAAGGTACTAACTATGCCTGGGGAGAATGACCTGTAAAACACCTGGAAGAGCAGAAGGTCTTCATGCAGGAGGCAATGCCCCAGCCCTGCAACACAAACTAAAGTGTGTAAGACAGGTTCAGGAGACTGGAGGTCCCAATTCTCATTCCTGCTGTGCCACCGAGTTGCTAATATTAGGTAGATCAAGCTCATAAACAACCAGGAGAAGAGCAATTGTCAGATGAAATATGATTTGAGTCTAGAATGGAGTGATGCACTTTGCAACAAGTCCCTCTGGAGCTGTTCAGTATTGTTATAAGTAGCAAGCCCAAATCTTGCCAAACAAATGGCTGCTAGTAGATTTCTAATATTTCAACTTGATCTCTTGCATGACTTACTTAGTATCTTGCACAACTTGAAGAAAAAATGAAAACTATTCTTAGTAACAGCTTTTTCATCACCTACTCAAATCTCCAGAATTTTCTGTCTACAAGGACCTCAGGTCACTGTAATGTTCCTCTGAAATCTGCAAACCAGCACTTCTGGATAGGCATTCAGGCACTGAAGTCGTTTTGCACGGCAACCTGTTGTACTGTGTTTTCAAATGCTGGAGCTGGAATTCACCTTCTGTTTTTCAGGATGATGAATAGGTTTCTCTTCAAATATCCTAGAGGAGAATTTTCATTTTAGGTGGTCTAGCTGTGAGGAAATGTGAAACAGCACCATGCTATCTAGATGATCATCTTCCTGTATTTGCAGTAATGTAACTAAGTGAACTAGTGAAAAATGGCCTGACACAGCTATTGAAGCCTGCTGTCCCCTGCTGTAGCTTTGGGGATGGTAACTTCCAGGAGTCTTGTTCCCACTGTTGTGTAGTACAGGCTGAAAAAATAATATCCTCAAGAAAACCACTAGGATGGCAGGATGGGCAGTCCAGAATTCTGGAATGATCCAAATTGATTCATCATGTCTCATTGCTTCAGCCACTTTCAGATTTAGTCTTTCATGCCTTTATGTGTGCGCACTGTCCTTGAACTGAAGTGGCACAATATCTTCTTTGTGTTATACAAGCCTTGCCCTTGCCATGGTTGAGCATTTAGACAAATACTTTACGAAAAACGGTTAAAAATAAAGTGCCAATGTTTTCTTACTGTGCAGAATTGTTTCCTTGTGAGAATAGATTCTTTAAAAGACATTCTTTGTAGAACAGAGGTTACTGTGAATACAAATAGGTACTCCAGTGAGATACAAATAGGTACTCCAGTGAGATAAAATGGTGGTTCTGGGATGACATACTCAAAAAACAAAAAAAAAAAAAAAAGAAAAAGAGAAGGCAGCTGACACAAATAGTTTTGGGTTTGGTTTTGTGTTTTGGTTTGGTTTTGTTTTTTTTTTAAATGATAAGAGAAGGAAGGAAGAATCACTTCTCTAAGCGTAAAAATGAAAAAATAAACATCCTTCTCTCACTTCCTTTTCATTCACCAATGTTTTATATTCAATAACTTTTGTAGTTGAACTTTGAGTTTCCTCTGTTGTCAATGGAAGAAGAAAGAAATGCCCTTGCTTTAGTTCAGAATGTAATGTTGGAAAAAGAAAGCTATAAAATTAATTTTAGAACTGGATGACTCTATGTATGCAGCAGGCTGAATGAACTACACTAAGATCAAAATAACAATGACAGGCACAATGGACCATATGGATTCTTATTGCTACATTTTGATTCAGTATGGAATACAGTACTTGGTTTGCTACTGTTACCACTGAGGAGACTCATTATAACAATACAAATAAACTGAAGTTGTTCAGGAAGCAATGCTGTAGAAATTTCAGGTATCAAAGTTTTTTGATAGAAATGTCCCTTTTCGTGAAAGAAAACCAAACATGCTTTCTTATTTGTGATGTTATAAAAAGACTGGCATAGCTCTGCCCTAAGCATGCATATGCTAAACCTAGCTGAGTTGATAAATATGACAGTTCAAAACATCATTGTTCATCTTCTGATATTCAGGCTCTGGGTGTTTCAGGCTCTACCTTTCTGTTGTTAATTCTAATGACTTCCCTCTATAAGAGTGGACACAGTCAAGGCAAAATAATTAGATATTCATAAAAATCTCTGACTGCTAGCAGAGCTTTGTTTGCAGCAACCCACTGTCTTAGCTCCAAACATTCTGCTAATGGCGTCTAATTTTCTAATTCAAATCTACACAATTAGCCAAGCAAAATTAAGGCTGCCTTCTACAGGTTTTATTGTGACATTTTTCTTCCAGTGAAAGTATTAAATCTCCCCTCAAGAAAGATGTCATAGTAAAAATTTTCTTGCTAGAATGACACTCCTTCCTTTGGTCTTCTGAAGCCATTTAATCTCACACAGCGTCTTGTCTCAGGAGAAGCCAAAGAGCTTTTCTCTAGGTAAGCTTGAATCAACACTTTTGTGCCAGCATACAAGGACTTTAACCTACCAAATGCATGAAATTCTTTCCTTTCTTAATATGTTGCCTGTATGCAAAAGAGGAAATAATTATCATCAGGCTCTCAGTTTCTTTCCACATTAGTTCCCTTCTTCTTTACCTCTACAAAGCTCACTGCTGGCCAGCAGTTTCCAGTCATGGTTTGGCTACAGCTTTTGCAAATTTTATTTCCAAAGATGAATGACTAAACATGTAAGCCCTTGTTAGCTGCTCACAACTTTATCAGACAATGACAAGAAATCAGGCAAAGCATTCATCCAAATCATGTTACCAGTCAGTAATTTAGGCAGCTTCTGAGTCACCTCTTTCTGTCCACCCTGGATAGCAGACTCTTTGTAGATGGCTGAAAAAACTGCTTTTCTTTACTCATATTGCATGCCCCCTTGTCCTTTCTTTCATGATAGTCACCTAACAAGTTTTAAATTATAACAGCATGCAGTACCATATTGTGAACCATGTACCCTTAAAAGATAATTCCACTAAACACTCAGTTAATATGGTATGGTGTATTTGGTAGAGAGTTCATACAGTACTATTTATTTGTTTGTTAAAAAGAAAGGTAATGCTTAGAGAATACTACCAAAACATAACTTCACTTGGCCTCATAATAACACATTGTTATAAGCGTAGAAGGAAATACTGCCATGGAAGACTGCAGAATGCACTAAAGGAAAACAGTGCTTCTAGCCAAGGGCAGAATAAGAGAATTTTCATTATTACAGATCA
>JBCJKH010040433.1:0-10803 GCA_039877255.1 Loriculus beryllinus | reverse complement strand
TTGTTAGTATCTTCCCAACCCTGGGCTTTCTCAAGAGTTTGAAAAGTATCTGAGATGATTCATACAACACTTGAGACTTCAAGTGTTGTTTGAATCAACAAATCACAGCAATTCTTCTATGTTGTCTTATGGGCCATGGTGCTGTCCAGAGTCAGCACATACTATCTCTTGCCCCTAATCTTGCTCCCCTAATGCAATCTCCTAGGCTTGCAGGGCGATGCTGAAAAGAGAGAGCTATTGTTCTTTATTCTAATGGCTACACCTAGAAAGCTCCTATGCTGGCTGCATATGTTTTGGGTTGCATTAATCATCTCATTTTTCTCTGTCCCTTCTGGAATATGAGAAGAGTCTGGTGTGTCTTCATGCTAAGCTCTGACTTGACCAATAGAAATCCAGTCAACAAACACCCCTCAAAGACATTCTTGTGAAGAATGAGAATGTCTGTGCTGCAGGGTGTGCAACAGGGGATAACAGTCATGGGATATGTTTCATCTATTACCTCTGATTGACAGCCTATCTTCTGTCAGCTGTAGCTGTTCCATAGAAAGATGCTGTGCTGCCTCATCTCCAGCTACTCAGCACTACCCTTTTGCTTGTGGCTACACTGGCTTCAGGGCTGCCTCGAGCTGCTCAGCTGATAGCACTCCAGTTCCAGTTTGTCAAACTAAGTCCAGTTCAGCTATTGCAGGAAAGTCATAGAGGCCAGTTCAAGATGCAAACACCACAGAACTGCAGCCAAATGTATGGCCAAGGTTACTGTTAAGCTGACCTCTGATTTGATAATTTATCAATTTATAACTAAGATTTCTGAACTGCAAAGGCTGAATTTAACACAAAAAAAATAATATCCCACAGCAGATGACTGCTGAGGGTGAATCAGGTCAGGGAAAAGGTTTACTAACCCTTCTCACCAGCAGGCTCAACGCAGCTCCCCTGTGCATCAGGAACAATTTGCTTCCCAGCATACACCACTTTCACTGCCACAACGACAACCTATTTTTTCTCTTGGCTTAAGAGCTTCTCCTACATAGAGTGCCTGCCACTGACCTCGAAACAAAACTCTTCAGCCTACTACCCTCACCTTCTTTTTTCCCTTGCTCAAATACTTACATAATTGTGCTGTGCAACACACATATCAGTCTGGTACTTTGGGGATTAATAACATTTTTAACCCAATGACACTGCATAATAAGTGAGAATCAAGGAATATAAATTCTTACTGCCACAGGGCTCTTTTAAAGAGTGATTAATATCCACCTTACTATTTCTTAAATAGCCTTAACTGTATGCTATAACCAAGAAACTTTTCCAGTTATGTAATAAATGACTAGCTGAAACTAGATTTGAGAAAAATATGCATATGCCTTTACTAAAAGATATCTTAAAAGGTGCTTTCTTCCCCCTGTATCATCAAACTCTTTCTTCCAAATTAAATCACATGAAACACCCACCTTACAGAGGTGGGTGTTTCATGTGAGACACAGAAATCCATTATCTTATCCTGCTGATGCCATTATTTCCAATAAAAAGTAATTATGAGGGTATTGAGTTTCCTCCCTATTTCTTAAAATCACACCACAAACTTTCAGATCGGTGAGCTGCAATTTCCTAGTTCATACTAATTAACTGGAGTCATTTTGCCGTATGGTACATTTAATCAAGTGGGTTTATATTAAAATCCTAAAATTTGCATTGATACAATTCAGAGTAGGTGAAGGAGGACACTTAGTAATACACTTAACAGTGAATGTACTTCTTACAGGCTTTAGGAGAGTGATGCCCAGGGAATTGGGTTGCCAGGCTGATGATAGCTGAACCCACCTTACACTCTCCTGCAGTGCCCTTGCACTGTGCCTGCTCCCAGCCCCTGTGCAAGGCTTTTGGAGCCAGATGTATTGTGTCACAGCAGATGTCAGCAGCATATGGAAGAAGGAAGGAGAAAATGATGATCTAAAAACAGGAAGGGTGAGTGAACAGATTTGACGCTAAAGTGTCGCAACATGTCTGTTGCAAGGCTCTGTCCTCATATACTACTAATAAAAAAAGACTGTGCTAAAAAAAGGGTCTGGAGTCTTGCAGCAGCATTTAAACTTGGCATTCATTGGATTTGTTCAGAGAATCTCAGCTTGCATCCCTTTCTGATGTACCCCTGCTCTGAATTCGATCCTTGCTGTGTAAGACTTGTCTCTCTGGTTAATCACAAAGCTTCTGCAGCACTCCATAAGTTTGGGTCTCAAGTTTTGAGTGATAATGAAAGCAGCGTGGCTTTCTTCTCATTGAAATATTTCATTTCCCAAGCAATTAAATGTTGTTTATATATCAAATGATGTGCAAGGGTTGAGATTGCAAAGCTTGATGCTACCTGAATCTTGCACAAGATGCATCCCTGGTTAGTTCATTCCACTGTAACTGCCATCTATTTGTTTAAATTTCCAATCTGTTCTCTCTTCAGGGGATAATGCAGTACCTGGCAAAGAAGCAGCCTCTCAATTTTTCAAATTATATTTTTTAAAATGCAAAGCCACATGAATAACTTCCTTGTGCTCACACAGAAACACTGTATTTAAAAAGGAGGTAAATTCCAGCATATTGTACATAACTTGCAGATATTTATGTCTCCTTTGCTCAAAATATTTAAAAAACAGATATTAAAATATAATGAGATGTCTTTGTTAGATGGTGAAACTATTTAGCTTCCTGCAGCAAATAAGACAGACGTAGCATTTTAAAGGAGCTTATTTGCAATAAGTGATTTCTGAAGATGATACCATTAGGTACAGATATGCTTGAATTAAGAAAACCACAATGTTCAAAATTCTGCTTTGAAACGCAAATGTCATAAACAAGGAGATTAAAATGTTTTGTTTCAATGCACCTGACAGAGCAGTGTTCCACTTAATGATAAAAGGTTTAGACTATCTCCAGTTGTGTGATGTTCTGGGCACCACATTACTCAACCGTTTATAAAGCACCCAGGAAAACAGATGTCAGAGTATGCAAATTTGATCCTAAATACCTACTGGCACATCTCACTGTGCAGTAATAACACATCTGATTTAATACTGCAGAACTAAAATCTCAAAGACACACACCAGGCAAAATGCTGCAATGAACCAGAAGATAAGAAGGTCGTGTCTTTGTAATGTAATAACAGAAGACACAATATTCTGCTGGTTTTGTCAGAACGAGAACTTAGGGTCTATTCTCAAAGGCTATTTAAGGGGGCAGTTCATATTTACACTTCACTGTAAAAGACCTTGGTTTCCCAGAATTCACATCTATGAATTTATTGAGTTATTTCCTCAAACAAATGCAGATTTTTACCTAAGGCAGGAGTTGTCAGAAAGGAGGCCAGAAGTTTCACTAGCCTGAGTTATGCTTAGCTGTTACCTTATTCCATGGCAATCAAGCAATGGTTTGATGAAACTATTTGCAAAGGCATGACACATTATGGAATATTTGGATCAAAATGTAGATTTGAAGAGTACCTTTTGAAAATATGAAATTTTACCACTTTAAATAAATGGGGCCTATTTTTATTTTGTTTTTTCATTTCAAATCTGCTTTCATGCTTTGGAAAGAAAAAGAAATCCAAACAAAGATAACCTGTACAAAATTAAATAATAGTTTTGATTTCCCAACAAGCCTGCAAAACTAAAATGTGTGGTACAGACTGAAAACTGACCTGTACAGCCCTGGTATGAGAAGGAGCTCATGTTCTACCCCATGTTACCTATCTAGTCTGAATGCTGGAGTTCATTTAATTCTGACAACCCAAACTCAGGTGCCTTTTGTCTTTTTTGTGTTTGACTCATGAAGAATGGAACTCTCTCATGGCAATGCATGAAACAAATTTAAATCAAGCATTTTGTGACAAATCATCTTTTCATTGCAGGAAATTTCCTATTATGAAGGATCACCTTCTTGGCTTCTCTCGGCTCTGTCTGGGACCAGCAGGGAACATCACTGGTAAATTACCAATGCTGAGCAGCTCAAAATATGTTTATCAATGAGAGTTAATAGTGTAGGCCTATATTTTTAGAGCTATGGGCTCAAATCCATGAGACCTACACCCAAGATAGTGGCAATATGCCACTGCCACATAGTGAAAGGTGGCAGTAACAAAGCACAATGGGTGGTTAAGGAGAGGAAAAACAGCACAGGCACTTAGAGAAAAGTGAATACGCTATTGGGTAACAACATGAAAGGTGCAGGAAACAATATCCACACTTCCAACAAGGAAAAGTTATGAAGGATTTCATTTGTTGGACCTTAACTGAGAAAACCAGGCAAAGGCATAGGAGGCAAAGGCAAAGGGAAAGGGAACAATAAAGGAAGAGGAAAATACCCATAAACCAGCACTGTCTACCATTGTCTAAAATGGAAAGTTGTGAAAAATTGCACTGGTATACAGTGTGATGGATTTCCCTTATTCCTCCACAAATCAGGTATTCAAACCAAGTTCTTTGTAGATATGAAGAGATTTGGGATAGTCCACAGAGAACAGGGAACCAAGAGCAAGTCATAAACCTTCACACTTTTTCAGGTATGCACAGCCTCATATTCAGTGAGTTCCCAGCCCCAGTCACCAGGCAGTGCCTTCTGAGAAACCAGCTCCCTCTTAATATGAAACACCACACCAGTAGAGACTACCTGGCTGAAATTTTATAATGAACTTTTGTTTCCAACTGGCATAAAAGATCCTCTATACTCTCTCACACCCTCTCCTCTATGGCAGCTACTGCTGCAGCACATGAATTCAGCACATGAGAGTAATAGGAATAGGTGAGAGTTTCCAGCCAAGTCTGGTACATAGACTCAATGATTTCTTTCAGTCTTATGCTGCAGTTTACAGAAGGTGAAAAAAGATATTGTCACCTCTGCTACAGACTCAATAAATATCTAGACAACAGGGGACTGGCTGATGAGCCTAGTTCATCTCTGCTCACCATCAGATTTCCTTGCTGTCAGAAATTTCCAAGGTTATTTTGACAACAAAACTTGCTTGGATTCAGACCAAGTTGTCTACATCTGTGATTGCAAAGCAGTATCTTGGGATGACAGATGTTTGGCTATTTTGGCTTGTTTTTTAGCTAGTGTTCCTCAGTGAACTTCTGGAAACTGCAGGAGCTGAAACCTGCACACTGGCACCTGCAGCTCTGTCTCATGAGTTGGCATCAGAGCTCAGGAGCCTTTTGAAGTGAGTACCATGGAGAGGTTATAACTTTTCTTAAGAAAACAACTGCAAAGCTCAAAAGCCAGTCTTTCAAGGTAAAACTTGCCGAAAGCAGATATATTTTGACCCCTCTCTTCTCTAGGATTAATCTACCAGGATGTTGCAGCAATGCAAATCTGGTGATATCCAGAGACCTGAGATTTTGACCCCGAGTTTTATATATATGTATGTCTGTGTGTGTATAAATACATAACTTCTTTGAGCGTCACTGAAGTCCACATTTGAATTGTGAATGTATGATGACACAAACTGTGCTTTGTCAGAGTTAAAGAAATTTCTTTACTGTTGCTTTACTTCTGTTTTCAGGATGTCACAAAGGGCTTATGTGGTGAATTCATGTTGCCCAACGGAGGCCATAATGTTCTGCCTCACTGCCTTATAGATACTGGCCATAATGCCAGAGAAAAGGTAAAGCAGACCAGTATAATGACTGAACCCCTCCTCTGCTCTATACCTTACCTAGTGCAGGAGACAATTCATGACTGGTGAGAAGAGAGGGGGCTTTTTTGCATTCTCCATGCCCAACAGCCTGTACAGATCCAGAGCTGCTATTAATCTTGATAGAAGGCAATTGCTAATTAGTGAAGTTTTTAAGATTGCAGTATCATTTTCTGCTGGATTTTAATTATTTTTTTACCAATTAAAATAAACTTAACATTTTGGTTTCTTACTTTCTTATATTTAATTCTGTATGCTTCTGAAAGTTTATCATTATTTCCAGAGAAATAGTAAGGTACATGGTGTTGGTCTACACCATGCAAAAATATTTCTATATTAAACTTGTGCCTACACACCAAGCTCTCGACAAATGTCCCTCAGGAGAACCAAAGATCTAAATTCTTGGAATAAGTTTTAACTAAGTATAGAAACTTCCCAGAATGAAAAGAATAACCTTTGTAAATACAGGCATCTTAAATATCTTGCAAACCCCCACGTTCAGTTGCCCCAAGCAATGGCTAGCCATATGGAAAAAATTGTCCAGACTTCTTGCATTTTCTGGCTTAGTTCAGGAAACCTCTAGGTCTTAATACATAAGGGAAAACTTCTCTATAAAAGATTAACTCCTAAAATATTCAACTGCAAACAGATTCAGGGAACAGATGGATCTAATACTTGCATTGTATAATGTCTAGAGGAGCTGGACTGGAAGCTAGGTAAGAATTAAAAATTCTTATATTTGAGCCTCATTCCTCTTTTTCTACTGCTCTATCAGTCTATCTCAGTCATTTTACCAATATCCCAGTTATTTCATGAATCATTTAACAGTGTATGTGGTGACAATATCTGTTATACAAGCTAATAACAGACTGAGGTAACAGTGGCAACTAACAGCAACCAATGCAGTACTCAAGAGACAGTAGGGTGCATCTTTGCTCCATGCTCCAAGGATGAAACACTTCACACTGCCCATCTTCAGCTTCCTAAACATGTTTCATAGTTAGAACAGAGGCCAGCGTGTTGACAGCTAGATAGCCTAAATCTAATCTGGATTATTCTGAAACAGTGGCAAGAATCACAGTTTCTTGTGACCTGGCACACAGTAAAGTAACGTGGATGGCCAGCACATAGATAAAAAATGTCAAACACAGTTGTTAAACACTTAATGAAAACAAAACTCTACGGGATATAAGGAATTGTTTCCTTGATCTTTAATTTCTTTACCATGAATAATATTATTTTTTTGCTTCTTACTGTCTATGTTAACTGTTAACATCAGGAATCCTCAAGCTGCACCCTTAAAAATATTAACTTGCTAAGCGTACCTAATAAAAAAACAAACAAGCAAGCAAACACATACCAAAACAAGACACTATCTTGCACAAGAAATTCCAGCCCTAAAGAGGGAATGAAAGAATGGATGGTGTGTGTCAGAGATAAGGTGAAACCGCTGCCTCTGAGGGGCACATCAAAATGCAGCTCATGAGGGCAGTTTAAATGCCAGAAATTGGCACAGTCATGTGCATGTGATGTAGAAACATATCAGTCAAGGAACAAAGACATTTTGAGAATGAGGCCTTTAATATGAAGTATGTATGTAACAGGTTGTCTTATTATGAGAGTGTGCCCAAGGTATATGATGAGAGCAATTGAACAGAAAAAAACCCTCCTGTAGTATTCTGAAGGTTGTGTCATAGTTTTTAAAGCACAAGTAGATAGACAAACATTATACATTTCTAGCAGGTGGGTGAGTATCATTACTGTTGGCATAAAAATGGCAGAAGAATGGGGGAAAGCTAACAGGGCAAGTAATGAAATACATCAGAGAGAAATCAGCTCTCCTGCTCTGACTTCTGGGTGGCTCCTGCTCTTAAAGAATAATACATTGAAAAGTATCAAATGCTGCTTACCTTTCAATTTTTCAGCCAGCAAAGCAGCTTCGTGTTCAGAATAATGCATTATTGCTGGAGGTGAAGGAGGGCGCAGTCTGTCTTCTTCCATTTTGCGTCTGTGGCGCTCTTCTCTGGCCAGCATTCTTTGTTTGCATTCCCATTCATAAAAGTCATCTCTTGCCTGAGCAAAATCAACATGAAGGCGACCTGAATCCTTTTTGTCTGTGCTAGATCCTAATCTCATGCGGTAACCTGAAATCAACAAGCAGAACTAACTGTTGCAGGACTTCTTTGCTTTTTTCTTGTCCCCCTCAAGTGCAGCTAAGTAAAAATATACATTAACAGATTCTTGCTTAGCTACGCAGGATCTATCGATAACTGTTTTCACAGGAAGATGAACATTCATCCACTACTTTTTCCTTACAATTCTCTGCATCGCCTATCAACACAGAGGATAAGCTGAAAAGTCAACCCAAAGTTACAGAATCTATACTTTTGTTCAGAAGTAGATGTAATTTTTCTACTTGATACTCCCAACCTTTATAAGTACAAAGGCCAGGTAAACAAAAAAAACAACTAATAAACAAGGATTTGGTTTTATATGAATGTAGAGTCCTTCTTCCCCTGATCTTATTGACTTCAGATACAGTTTAGTACTTTTCTCCAGCCTGCCAAAGGGATTGGAAGTAAGAGGAAAGGCTGACTTTTATAAAAATCATGACTACAGATGAATGAGGAAATTGTGCTACATAAATTCCTGTACCACAAAGAGGGAAACAATCTGGTAGCAAATATAAATCATCTACAAATTAACTGAGTTTAGCATTCTTTAAAGCTATTTTCAAAGTACTGATGAATTTAGAAGACATTTGCAAGGCCCCTTTCAGAACAAATAATGAAACCTTCTGTGCCTTATCTTTAGCGATGTTCTAAGTATCAGTAATTTGGTCAATGTATAATATGCCAAGCTAGCAGACTGTGAAGGCTTTAAGGGGCTACACAGCAATGCAACAGGGCCCTGCCCTGAACTATAGCTTTTGACTTTTCACAGAGGACAAACAAATCATGCCAAAGTTATAGAAGGAGCTTTTTTGTGACCATACTGTGGAAGAACATATGCTGGACAGCTATCTTTCATCAAGTTTTATTCCCAAGGCTGAAATATACTCTAATTTTCTCTAACTTTAAAAATGCCAATTCAGAGAAAGCCTGAGAAAGCACTATGTAGAAAACTGCAAAGTAGACCCTTCAGATGTATGTAAAATTAATCACTACACAGGGCTAGATCTAGTTTCTCAAAGCCAACCCACTGCAGTTGGCTCAGAAGCAGAGCAGCACAGCAGAGATTTCTCAAGTCATGGGATGCTGCAGAGACGAATTCTGTGATGAGCTGGCATGTAAGAGGCTCTTCAGAAAGACACACTACTACAATCACCACGTACTAACTCCAGGGACAGGAAACTCCTGCTCAAAATGGCAGGAAAAATAGTGTTACCTTCTTTTAAACAGCAATTTGAGAGAACCAACTTTTCAGTCTTTTGGCTTCCTGTGGTTTGAAGAGCTTCAGCACCTAACTACCACAGTTAAAACTCAGTTTTGAACTCTCTCCAGGGACAGCAAAGCTAGGGCTTGTGTAGTATATTAAGAGTATCTTTGTAAAACATGCATATCTAGGCATACTCTGTTTATTTTACTGCTGGAAAACATCCCACTGTGTGAATACAAGGGACTGTCTGTACTTCAGCACATATGAGAAAATAACTTCAGACATTGAATATTTATGTATGTAGTGATCCTTCCAAAAAAACACAATGTGAGTACCTTCTGATTTGTCATTTTCCTTTCAAACATCTTGTGGAGTTCATCTATGTAGCCTGTTAGTGAGGAAGAGGTCTGACTTAAATTTTACAGCAATGAGCCGAAACCCATATGAAAAACTTGACCTAAGGATTTAAGAGGTCCTTCAAAGCCAGAAGGCATCAAAAACTTCCATGGAACCTACAAAATCTGGTCTCCAAGGTTCATGAGCTTGGGATGAAGTAGACTGAATATCGCAATAGGAGCAAATATTGTCTGTTATTTTAAAGCCCCTTTATTTTACTCTGCTCTCTTTTGCTTGGAGGAGTTAACACTGCTCTTGTCCCCAGAAGGCTGTTTGTGGTCATATACTTAGCTCTAGTCAGAAGGTGTTGAAAGGAAGAGCTACAGATACACCGTATTTAATGAGACATAGCAGAAGAGTGTGGGTGACCTTTCAAAGCTGGGCCCTAAATTAATGAGAAGTAATTATGTTTTATCCACAGAGGTGTAGGCACAAAGGGGTCATCCAAAAGGGGTCAGTAGTACAGCTACCCTGATAACAGATGTTGAAGGGGGACAAATGTTACCCCCCTCCCTTCCAGTCTGACTTGCCAGCTGCATTCCTCAAACAGCGATTGCTCTGCGCCAAACCAGCATTATCAGCAAAGTGAAAGGACACTGCCAAGTTACCAGGTCTCACGAACCTAAAATTAGATCTCCCAGCTGGGCTGTACTTTCCAGGAAGACACAATCTCTCTTACGCTACCCACCTCTTTCGCCTCTGTGGGCAGGAGCATGCTGGCATGGACACAGCAAGGAACACTGGAGAATGCAAGACTCTTATGGACCACAAAGATGCACTTCATCTGAATAAAGAACTAATGAAATGGACCGTGCATCTACAGGTTGTGTGTGCACCACCAAAGTTGAATTTTATCAAAGTGGCCCTCATCTTTGAAGCAAATGGTAATAATGGAAAGAAACTGCAAACTGCAGTTCAAAACCCAATACCCTGTGTAGCATTGGACAAACGGTTCCCTTTAGCTGATCAGTTTGAGTGACTCCAAATTAACAGATTCTTGAAATTGCTCATGAATGATACTGAAAAAATCTTACTGCTTGTTTAAATCTTAAAGCTGAAGGTGGTCAGCCAACCAGGTAGTTTCCACCAGCAAAGAAACTTAGAATAACTTGGGTCAGAAGGAACCTTGGACATCACGTAGTTCAGTCTACCCCCAAGAGCAGGGTCAACTCCAAAGGCAGATCAGGTTGCTCAGGGCTTGGCATCTTTCCCTTAACAAAAGCATAGGGACAGTGGCTTGGCTAGTGAAGAGCAGATTCCTCAACAGGTTGATAGACAAGAATATGCCATGTAGCAAGGGGTGCACAACTGGCAGGTTACATTTTCTATAGGGAATCCTCAGGCATCCAGCTCAG
>JBCJKH010040431.1:0-22807 GCA_039877255.1 Loriculus beryllinus | reverse complement strand
GGGACACAGTTGGGGACCATAGCATTTTTAATAGTCACAGCCAGATTTAGCACAGCCAACAGTGTAGAAAACTGCAGTGTCAGTTTAGAAGATACACAGGAATCACACATGCTGCTACAACTGCTTTTAGTCCCCCTTCTGAAAAAGACACAACTAATTCAAAACTCCCCTCTAGCTCACAACTCCTCTCTAGCGAGCTAATTAAACAAGTTCTTAATACTTTTCAGGATCTAGGACACAATTCATGTGAGGCATCATTTAAGTTCATTGATGGTACTTCTGTGTAGATGAGCATCTCACAAAACTCCAGTTTGCAGCAATGGGTCAGCTCAGAGCTACAGACCTACAGACAGTCATATACTAATTTTGCATTATGGGAGAGGGTGAAAAAGCTCTGACACTTGCTACTACTACATCTAAGAAAAAATGCAAGCTGATAGAATGCCAAAGGAAACACAGATGGCTTCCGTTTAATATGATGCCATATTGCAATTTAAAAAGGTCTTGTGCTGGGCTGTGTGGCTTCTTCACTTGGAAATGAAAACTTCTGGATTCCTCTAATTTCTTCTCCCCTAAGCTAATGGCAGCAAACATTTGAAAGAAATTGCTCCCATTAAGCTTCACTCACTATTAAATTACAGACAATTTGCAATGCAGGTCAGAGCCCTGGAAGGCTGTTTTCATGTAGACATCAGATCTGGCGCCCTACTGAAGCTAATGAATCAACCGAATTTTTGTAAAATTTATCTTTATTAATTTATTTATCCTTATTTTTTTCTGGGGAAAAAAAGGCTAAGTCCCTGCAGACACTTTTCAAGGTGGACTAAATCCTTGCTAAAAGCATTCTGAGCCCTGGGAAAAAGAACAGAATAACAAACATTCTAACAGGTATTTCAGACTGGTGGAAATACAAGAGCATTTGCCATGTTTGGAGATCTGTGCTCCTGTGCTCTCTGCAAAGTATGCATATTATTTTTCCTGACCTTAGGCAGGATCCACAAACCAGATTAAAATCTCAATGATGTTTTAGTTGTCCATATCCAAGAACTCATAGCTACACTTAGCTATGTCCTAACCATCAAGTGGGATGCTTCATCAGGAACTTCAGTGATAGGGCAAGGGGTAACGGGTTAAAACTTAAACAGGGGAGATTTAGGTTAGATATAAGGAAGAAATTCTTTACTGTGAGAGTGGTGAGGCACTGGAATGGATTGCCCAAGGAAGTTGTGAATGCTTCATCTCTGATGGTGTTCAAGGCCAGGCTGCACAGAGCCTTGGGTGATGTGCTTTAGTGTGAGGTGTTCCTGCCCATGGCAGGGGGGTTGGAACTAGGTGATCTTAAGGTCCTTTCCAACCCTAACTATTCTATGATTCTGTGATGCCAGAGAAACCTCAACAACAGCTGAAGTCAGGCATCAGGCATTTTAATAGTCAGGTAAGGACAAATCATACTGGCTTGGTGTTTAAAATATCGGCTGTATCCTGTCACGATCCAGAAAATAGGATCATTGATAAAAATGGCAGGACCTGAGAAGCAACTTCAGCAACAATCTAGTTACTTCACACACTGCCATTTTCTAGCAGCTTTTTCTGCAGCACTAGGTCAAGTCTACCAAAATGGAGATATCTGGTCTGGACCCAAGCTCGAGATGAATTTCAAGCAAATATTGACAAGTTCAAGGCAAAGCACATAATTTTTTAGGTTGGAAAAGACCTTTAAGATCATGGAGTCCAGCTATTAACCCAGCACTGCCAAGTCCACCACTAAACTATGGCCCTAAGGCATCACATCTACATATGCCTCCAGAGATGGGCACTCAACCACTTCCCTGGGCAGACTGCTCCAAAGCATGATGAGCCTTTGGGTGAAGAAATTTTTCCTAATATCCAAACTAGCCTCGGGACCAACTTGAAGCTATTTACTCTTTGCCTGCTATTTAAGAGAAGAGACTGACGTCCATCTCACTACAACTTCCTGAATTCCTGAGAAACTTCACTTGTCACTGTTTTCCTAGTTTCTTGGGAAGCAAATACATTCTTAGCTACAAATAGAGAAATCAGGATTTGGTGGGCCCCAAATGCTGGGAGGTCTTGTGCTCAGACTCCTGTGGAGTCAACCTTGACAGAACTACTCAACTGGCTTTCATAAAAACAAAAGAGCAGCCTTGATCTAGAGTGATCATTGCCACATACACAACACTAAGCTACAAATCTGCACTATTGTTTAAAAAGGCAATTGCAGCATAAATTATTATACCAATTGCATCAAGACTGAAAAGATCTCAGTGGTACTTCAGATCAGTTTGTAATCTCCAGACATGTAGTACCTTGTCACTGAAGAGATACCAAAAATAATGGCAACAGGACATTCAAGGCAGAAAGGAGATGAGACTTCAAAAAGTATATACACTTTCTGAAGCTAAAGGAAGAACACTGCATTGCTTCGAAAAGGTATGCAGCCACATAATTAAAAATTTACTGTCAACTTTGTACTAAGCCTGAGTGGATTTTCCAGTTTGTGGGTTAGGTTTGTGCTGAAGTGGGTTTGATCTGGAAGCTGTCTGGCCCCCTTCCACCACACCTCACTTTGCACTCAGTGGTGTTTGCTGGCCTCTCTGCTCTCCATCACATGCACCCTGTAGGTTCCCACGTAGTTGGCACAACACATTTCTGGACTACCACGCACCTTTTATGCCTCTACTTAGCACAGCTGGCTGCACTGCATGATTGCACTGAAATCTCACCCCAAAACCAGCTGTTCTGGTTTGAAGATTCAAGCCTTTCAAGAACTATACAGAACTGCACAGGATTTTCAATTTAGACAGCCTATTCTACCTTATGAGATTATTTATAGCAGTATGTGCTAGCGCAGGGCTCTCACAGCTCACATACATACATGCTGTGCAGTCCTGAAGAGTAGTAGGACAGAGTAGGGCTGGGAGAGCGGGTCTGCTGTCGTGCAGGTTTGGCTGTACGAGGAGGGATGGAAGGACTGGTGGAGGACGGCTTTGAGCTCCGTGGTGGGACAGGAGGAGCATTCAGGAGCCTGCATTCCTCTTTTACCTGTACAAAAGAAGAACATGTAAGTAAGCAGCAAGAAAACCTGGGCAACAGCACTCTCAAACAGATGAAACGCATCTGGTTCTGCCTTCTTCCATGAAAGGAAATCATTAAAAAGGGAAGAGAGGAGAAAAATGATGCTAATGATATACAATTGCAACAGTATGTGGCTGTCATAAAGAAGTCCAAAAGAAAGCATCGCTACCAATAGAGCTAGCAACCTTTTTTAGGGTGCTCCTCAGTAGTTTGATATCCACTCATTTAAAAAGTGGCAGCAATAAAATGATGTAAAAGAACCTTCCAGTAACATACAAAATCAGACAGACCGTTCCAGATCCTTTATGTTTGGTAAGGAGCAATTAATTAGGATGAAGCTTCATTAGCATTGTTTATTTAGAGGTAATAAACCAAGCTTATGTAATGAAAAGATCTCAACAGACTTTTGATGTTTCCTGACTTACTTCACCAGTGATACTCAGCCATCCAGCTCTAGGATAATTCCCAGCTTCCTTGTCTCACTCCCCAGGAACAGCACATTTATCTCCTATTTACCAGATGCTGGGATTCAAGCCTGGAGCTTCAGTCCTTCTGTAACTGACAAAGCAGTCCAGGATGAGGTGAACTACAAGTCACAGAAGGTGTGAGCAGAAGACCCTGTTCAAATACCACACCCAGCCAATAGGTCCAGGTCTATTTTTTCTAGTCAGACAACTTTTCACCTTAAAGAACCTTAAAGCACATGACTGTAACGCTGCTTATCTGAAATTAAGCTTGGTCTGCCTAGGAAGAAGCAAAACCTCAGGATCCATCCCTAGAGAAGAAATGGAACAGCAAAAATGATGGAATTAAGACCTTAATCTCATCAATATATATTTGGAAGAGCAACTTTATTTAGCAGGGCTAGGGGTGAGGAAGGCTACTGAGAAGCAGTCTGCCAGGCAGGATTTTTAAGGACTTGCCACCTTTCCCCAGGTAGGAGGAGACCTCTATGGTTTCCTCACCTGAAACAGTCTTAGATGCACCAGAAAAGGGAAATTCTCTTTGTGTTTGGGAGCTATGGTTTATTTTTAAATTTAGCAACACTGCAGAACTGAAAGTTATCTTAGCAGTTCCGCAACACATAATTAGCAATGAAACTGATTTATTCAAAAACAAAATAAATGTGGAACCTTTTGCAATTCACTTCAGTGCTTTCAAATGCAACAACCCATTTGGTGCTTTTGTGAAATGGAAAATTGGGGGCTAGGACACTGTAGGACATTTTTTTCCTAATTCAAAACAAGTCAAAATTACAGGAAATGCCCAAGAGCATAAAACACTGAAATAAATCTTGCTGCAAGGGTTCTTATTTGCTCTTTCAAGGAGGGAAAAAAAAAAAAAAGAGGAAGAATCAACCTTATTCATGTTTGTTATTGAATTCAGGCATAAAATTCTCCAGCCATCTTAGTACTGTGCCCCAAGGATGCCTAAGGACTTCGGAATCTTTTTCCCCCAAGTCAGACTAGGTAAACTTAATACTGTATGCCACTGAATATATACTCATGGGGTTAGAGAGATCATTCAGGGGAGCTCTTGGAGCACAGCAGACGGTCAAGGGCTTAAAGGGATTCTTTCCTGGGAAGACTGCTGGCATACAAAGGTGCTGGCATAACAAACAATGTCAAGCTCCCTTGCTGACCTAGATTGCAGATCAGAACAAGGCCATAAATAATACTGGTTTGCAGTCCCAGTTGGTCCCTGTCACAAGACCACGATTACAGCTGCCAGACACGGCCCTCTGGAAACCCAGCAGAGGAATAAAAAGGAGAGGTTCTGCAGATTAAACTGACAAGAGCCAGGGGAAACTTCAGAGGGGAGCTGCCCTCACTAGGTCCAAAAGAACACCAATGAAATAGAGGAGGGGAAGAGCCATGGTGCGACACGATGATCACCTCGATGGCTGCTGCTCTTAGGAAATATTCTTTCATCCAGAAGCACTGGATGCCTACAGCTGCCAGGCACAGATAAAGTGCATTTGTATTGCATGTCCCAGGACTTTTGTCACTGTCCAAGCTCTCCCATGCTCCAACACTCCTTCCTGTGACCTGGGTACGGTGACCTCTTTCTGACGGTGTGAGGTCTTAGGCTGGTTTAAATACCTCTGCTCCTTTTCCTTGGTGTCACCCTGAGCACCGTCGGACCCTGCCATTCCTGAATCTGGGCAACGTACTGGCCCCTTCTGAGGTCACCCGAGTGAAACCCATCCTATCACTGGCACAACCATGAGCATAACGCTCCTTGCCAACAGGCGCCTGAACTTCCAGCACACTCCATCAGGAAAACAGCCTCTGATTTTATGCAAATGAGTGGTGGGGGACTGAAGCAATCTCTACTTTACAGGCCCTAATTCAGAGGCCATTTCCCCCCATCCTTCTCCCTTCAAGCTACTTCGATTTTCTGACAGGTATTTACAAAATACATGCGATATATCAGAATGCTTCATCCTGCCAAAGAAAAGAAAACCAGACCAGCTTCTGAAATACCCACACATCCTTTTCCCTCCTGCAAGCAGCTCCTGTACACACATTTTATATTTAGTCCATGTAAAAATACAATTGCCAGCCAATCTTTATACAGAAAGGCTATGGAATATCATTCTAAGGGGAGTGATGACTAAACCGCATGTTCACCAGCCACTCCTGAGATCTACTTATTCTATAAATACCCTACATGGAAACCATGCAAACATCTCCTTGGCCCCAGCCCACTGATGAATTCAGTAGGTCACTGATACTCATTCCAAAGCTGTTCCAGGAAGCCACAAAATCGAGTCTAAA
The DNA here is from genome assembly GCA_039877255.1 of Loriculus beryllinus. Taxonomy (NCBI): domain Eukaryota; kingdom Metazoa; phylum Chordata; class Aves; order Psittaciformes; family Psittacidae; genus Loriculus; species Loriculus beryllinus. The sequence goes on along the minus strand of JBCJKH010040431.1, from coordinate 16,931 downwards.
TTATTATCATCTACGGAGACATAGGGTTTTTATTCTGTTTTAAGTTTTATGGGCTTACGCCCCCTGCCCACTTCTAAATGGAAGCTAATATCTTTAACAGATACGTGCCACATGGCTTGAAAACAATACTGAAACTGCTGACAGCACTCACACATTACCTCAGTTAACGTAAGACACACGAGAGAACTGTCATTTTTCAAAATGACCTTAAAAGACAATGCATGCATCTTTCCCAAACACCACCCTGCTGCCCCCAGAAGGGAGTCACTATTCCATGAGCCTTCCCCGAGTGTGAGGGTCCACACTGATGCTGCGCTGTCGCTCCCAGCTCTCCCAGCATCCCATTACCCACGCCTCAGCCATGGCATTGAGTCACCCTTGCCACAGCCATGACTCAGGGGGCCACCAGCACTCCCCTTCCCAGGGGCTGCCCTCACCCTGCTGTAGGGCAGCCTTCCTCCCTGACCCCTCTTCGCCCTCCTGCCCGCTGCCTGGCACTAGCTCCAACACTCCTTTGACCCTGCACTGAAGCAGTTCAGCTTGCAGAAATCAGCAGGAAACTAATCATTTTGCAGATCCAGACCTGGCTGCACGCCCGAGTGCCAGAGCCAGCACAAAAGAGGAGCCAGGACTATGTGGCTGGGAAAGGAGGAGGAGAAGGAGGAGGAGAGTGGGACCAGCCCCGCACCAGTTTACATCAGTGTAGGCTGCCAGGGAACCTCATCCCAATATGGTGCTGCTGGGCACTTGGCCAAAAGAATCTGGACAAAGCAGTGGTGCATACCTGACCTCTCAGGCTAGGAAGTGCTCTTGGGTTCCCGCACTTAGACATTATATATAAACACTCTTTGCTATGAAGAAGTAATGTCTTGACTTTCCTGTCTTTGCTGAAGCTGCTGCAGCTGCTTTTTGGGGAAGCTCTGGCAGCACAAGGGTTGCAGTTATGCATTTTGTGCCTGCACTGGCATTCTCTCCTCTTGTCACAACTCCTGCACAGCCTGGCCACGGGATCCCCATGGTAATACACTGCAGACTAACCCAGCAAATACATACAACTTAGTTTTCAAGCAGACTGAGACCTGCCTCATGGTGGAAAGGCTCTGGCGAACACTGTGGGACTGTTAGACAGCAATAAGAAAGGGCTTGCATCACCATGGTTTGCTGCAGTTTGGTCTTAGATGAGTTTCAGCTTACTGTGCAGCTACGCTGTTGAAAATACCATAGGTCTTGCAAGTGGAATGATATTTTTTATATATAAGTTCAGCAAAAATCCTGCAAAACTAATTTGTTAAATAATAACATCCATCAAGATTTACGTGACATAAGAATGTATCATTTAAATTTTGCTAAAGGTTCTGAAACACTCTTTCCTGAGGGAATTTTTCATTTCTCCTTTCCTTTTTTAAAAAATTAATGTTTAGGACCATGCCAAGAGACCACGTAATGAATGGATTTTCCACCTAGTCCACATAAGCTCCTGTTGAGAAAACATATTTGTATTTGTGCCTCTGAAGTCTCTATGACATTTCAGGTTTGGAGAAGTGATTTCTCTCATGCGTATTCATTAGAAACCCTAGGACAGGAAATGTGCTTTGTTTAAAACTGACTCCCCTAGAAGGGTCATTTATGAACTCTGCAGAGTTCTTATTTAAATGTATTTCCTGTCAATAGGCAGCACAGAATGATTAGCTCAAGTCTAGTCTGATAAAGTTCCCTGGAAGACAAAGACAGTATTCTTCAAAATCAGCCATAAACTCGTAATAGAGAAGACAATCCCATTAACAAACACTTCAAATCCATAAAATTTCTAGCTGCCCTCATTATAAGGGCCTGTTAATCAAAGATGCACACACTAAGGTGATCTGAGGTAGTTCCAACTGGGGTCATGCGCCACACACTTCAGCCACAGAAAATGCGAGAAAACATGGAGGCCACATGGAGAGACGATGTGGACAGCGAGGGAAGGAACTGACCTAGCAGTTCTTAGGCCTTGTTTGTGTGAGAAAGAAAACCCAGTAAATATCATCTGAAAGTATCAGGATTAAGCCACATGATCAATTGTATTAAACACACTTTTCAGACATGACTTACATTTAGAAGTAGACTAGAGGAAGTTGCGCATCTCACGAATTCTTAACCATTTCCTTGTCCTCCATATCCATACCACCTCCCTCTCCCCCAAGTCTTCACTAAAAGAACCCGATTCCGAAGCAAACTTTTCACCAGCTAAAAACCAGAAAGAAACAAACATAAATAATCCTGACTTACTGCTTCTGATTTGGGAGGCACTGGAGGTGGAGGTAGGGAAGCATCTGAAGACTTTGTGGTTGTTCCAACAGTTGCAGGCACAGGAAGAGATGCGGTACCATATTTTGATCGGAAAGACCCTCTGTAGTTGTCACATTTGTTCTTCTCACTTAGCGAGCGAGTGAGAGGTTGGTCACCAGCCTTTCCAGACCCTTGGTCCAACCACAGCTCTTCATAAGGAAGTTCTGATTTAGTAGGCAGAAACATCGATTCTTCGCTAACTTCAGGGAAAAGGTAATCACTGCTACTGTCACCAGACTCCTGGTACTGAAGAGCATCATGAGAGAACAGGGCCCACTCGTTACACAAGTCCCTGCAGCCATGGAGGTTCACCTCACTATTCCCATGCAAGTTGTTTCCATAGACGCACACTGAAAGCCGATGGAAGGACTGTGTAAGCTCGTCCCGTGCGTAGCTGAGGGAGTTGGGCACGTGGCTGTGCCCCGTGCATCGGCTCTTCTTCGGGCTCTTGCAGTCTTCGTTCCAGTCAGCTTTCACATCTCGCACGGCACGGGAATACTCATCTATGTCAAACTGTTCCTGGCATATATTAAACCAATGTTGGATGAGGGATTCGTGCCACAGCTCCCCCTTTACCAGGCTGTCAGGTAGAATAAATTTCGGAAGCGACAAGTGCAATGGAAAATGCATGGGAATAATTTTGTTGCCACGAAGCACACAGCAAACCACCACAGTCTTGGTTTGAATGTTGACAAACTTGTACCTGTGCCCTTCACGGATAAAATGCAGGTCATACGGATTCCTTGGGGTAGGACTTGGCACAGTCACATTAACGGGCAGCCTGGTTTTCTCTACTATATTGCGAATCGTGTGCTCACCTTCTTGCATCTGCACCTCCAGCGGGCTGCGGGTACTGAACTTGCCCTTACACTGGAAGGGGAGACTGATGCTTTCGTTGGTCCTGTGGTTCATGCAGATGAGGCAGGGCATTTTGCCTCTGCCTAACTTACTAATTGAATTAAGCTTCCCGATTTTTTTGAAGATGGTGTTGAGTCGTGACTTCTCCTTAGAAGATTTTGCATAAAGGATTTCTGCTTGCCCCATTAAAGTGAGCTCATCCCCAGTACTAAGGGTAATGTTGTAAACTTCAGTGTCTTCATTGCACTCACCTGAAGCCACCTGCAAAACAACAATAAAAAAATCTGGTTTAAGACTTCAAATCAGATCAAAGCTATCGAGACTGAACTTACAAGGCTAACTATTGAGAGAAAGTGAACTAACTTTATTTGGACAGCTGAGTAGTCAAGCACAAGGTGTTTAACCTGAAGCTTGGTCAGGCAATCTTATTTTTATTTTCCTGCATATTCCTGCATATTACCAAAGGGGAAACAGCTGAAGAAAGCATGAGGCCAAATACAAACAAATTTTAAGGAAAGGACATTCAAATAGCCACTCGTGTCAATACAGCTATCACAAAGCATGTCTGGATTCCCTTGGGTATCATTTTTCCTATGCCCTTATTTTTGCTGTTTGCTAGAACTTATTTGCCAGGCTCTTGAGGGAAGCAGACTTCTTCCCATCTTCAGCTCCCTGAGGAGCAGAAAAGGTGATCTCATAATTACAGATGAAGCATATCCCTTTGATAGAATCTCTTCCAGGCTACAGGAAATGACAGATGACATCTATTCCCTGAAGAAGTCAAGAATATTGGTCTATCCCATATGCCTAACTCCCCCTCTGCTTTGCTCTCCTAGTCATAGACTTCCTTCCTCATTTTTTGATCATAATTGCAATTTAAGAGATTAAACAACATATGCACAGCCATGTGTGTGCTTTTCTAGTATGGAAATGGTACTGGAAAGAGAGAGAAAAAAAAAAGGAAGGCAAACCAGATGTCCGAGGCTCATTTGCTCCTGAAGTTATTTCCTTAAGACTGGAATAGCTCTTTACAGACAAGATTGCTCTGCTCCATATTTGAGTGGTTTAATGTGAAAAGCTCTTTTCAGGCACCTAACAGAACCCACTCAGCTCATCCTCAGCAGCAGATACCTACTCATAAGGGAAGGTAGATCAGATAAACACTACTGGCCTGTTATAGACCATTTCGTTTGGAAATATTTAACATTAAAGAAATTGCAAATGAAAATATACGCTGAAATTGCATATCCCTTCCTCACCTTTGCAACCCCTGAAGACTTTATGGAGCTGTCTGAAGTTCAAATTCTGGGCTTCAAACTTGAGTATCATTACAGAAGAGCCACTGCATGAAATCAAGGCTGTAATTCCAATCAGTTAATAATAGAGAAGTGCTGTGAATAACACTTCCTCTTGTAAGACGTGATCTGCAATTCACCCCTATTTGTGAAGTTGTCATTTGCTTCTGCAAGCCTTTCAGAGCAAATGCACAGGCAGCTCAGCACCGCCTTAGCACTTCAGTCTCAGGGCTTCCAGAGAGGAAGTCATTCAAGCCTGAATTATCTAAACAAACACTAATTGGTCTAACCCAGGAAACCACTAGGATTTATGGTGCGTAATACTCATCCACAGTTCACACCTCTGGCCAGACAGCATTCTGAAACACTGCCACATGAAAGGAAAGCACCCTGTGTTTTTGCTGATAACACTGGTGTTACACTGGTTGCTGGTTTCTCCTCAAAAGCACCACAGAGAGCTGCTTTTGAGCTGCAGCCTTCAGTGAAGCTGTTAAGGGCTGAGGAAATGCAGGGCTCTGTGCATGTATCATTCCATTCTGAGAGGGCTTATACTGCAATAACATCATTTTCTAGCATCAACAAGTCCCCACAGATCGCTTCTTTGGACAATACCAGCTACAGTGTCAGACACTTTAACTTGTGACAGTACAATTCTTGCTTCCTGCAGGATACTGACTGGAGCAAGGGAGGTGTCACAACCTACGGCTGTGGGAGCTCCTGCTTAGCCAACTTGCAGTTCCCTGTTGGCTCACAAACAAACAAGGCACTGTTAGAAGGAAATGGAGGGTCAGATGTGAAGCCACAGAGGTAACTAACTGGCTGAGCTTCAAAACGTGGGTCTTGCAAAGCAGCTGCTTATTGATGGCATCCATTTCAACCAGCCAAATAGCAAATGGATATTTAAATTCAACAGGCATGTTCAAAGACAAAATCATTCTCAATTAAAAATTCTGGAAAACATATTATCTGTGACTATATTATAAAAAAAAGAGAACATCAGGTAAAATAAAGTTGAATTTTACTGTGCTGGAACAAAAGAAAAATCATGCCACGTTTCTAGTTTGGCACTGACAAAAATACTGTTCGGCATTCTTCCTTCTGAACAAAAATATAAGGTATCAGCTGCTGTCCAAAACTGTAATAAAAACAGTGAAAAAACTAAATGAAAAGTCCAAACCTGCACAACTTTTATCCCTATCCACTAAACGCTGCGATGGTGATGTTAAGGCTGCTGGTACAGCAGGCTAAGTATATCTTAAAATTTAAGTCCTGAAAGTCAAGAAAGCTAACTCCTCTCTTCTTGTGTTAGGTTATTCATTCACCACCACACGCTGATTAACATTATAAAGCATACATGGTAGATAAATATGTGTTCCAGGCTATTAGCAACAAATATATACCATACACATATATATATATACATAAATCTCAGTACATATCGTACCATACACAGCAATGCACAGATATCTCTAAGTTTTTGTTTCTCAGATTACATAGCTACATGATCTTTACTTTGTTCTTGTAGCAAAGACCTATGAAAATCAAACTTGCTCTGTCCTGTTCACTGAAACATTTCACTTTAGCAATGGCCACAAAAATTAGGAAAACATCAACAACGGACCATGGATATTTTAGCTCAGGACATCAGGGCAGGCTTGCAGGATCCTCCAGGTTGGAAATGACTCATCCAGTCCAACCCTCTCTTCAAAGCAGGTGTAGTTATGGCAGGCTGCTCAGGGCCCTTTCCAGTTAAATTTTTAGTTTCTCCAAAGACAGAGAACCCACATTTTCTCTGGGCCACTTCTTCCTGTGTCCAACCACCCTTGTCTTAGGTTTTTGGTATATTTATTTACTTTTTTTTCTTATATTGGAGCAGAATTCTCAAGTTCCAACTTGTGCCTTTTGTCTCTTGTCCTCTCACTGGGCAGATGAGTAAGTCTGTCTTCCTCATACCCTCCCTTTAAGTAGGTGGCACAGCAGAGACCTCCCCTCAACCTTCTCAAAGCTGAAGGAACCCACATGTCCCTGCCTCTCCTAATACATACTTTGCTACAGCACCCTGACCATCTTTATATATTGGACTTGCTCCCACATGTGAATGTCTTCTTTGTATCAGGAGGTTATTGGAAAAAAGCCATTTCCAAAACTGGAAGCAATACTCCAGCTGTAGTATTACAAGCGCTGATGGGGAATAATCACAGTCCTTGACTTGCAGAGTGCACTCTTTTTTATACAGCCCAATACGCTGTTGGCCGCCGTTGTTACACCATCAGTGTTGTCTGTTGGGTACCCCTCAGACTTTTTTCCACAGAGTCACTTTCAGCCTGTTGCAGAGCTTATGGCATCTCAAGTTCTGCATTTTGCACATGCCTCTGGTGAACCTCAAAGGGCCCCCATCAACCTAGGAATCAGTCAAGCACAGCAGCTCTTCAGAATAGATTTGATTAATGCCATACAGTACACTTAAAGACAACATGATCTGTGAGAAAGTTCTTATCATAAATTATTCCTAAAAGGTAGAATGGGTAACACCACACCAGACTCTGCTTCCCTTACCTTCTATGCTCCCAGCACTGACCCAGCAGGATGTGCACCTTCAAGCACCCCATGTTCCTTCACACCCCTACTGAGAACATGCCCCATGCACCCTCTGCTTCTTGCTATGCCATCACTGGCAGGGTGTAGCAGAGCCCTGTGCTATTTCAGACACTTGGACCTGCTAGTGGCATGTCCCAGCCCACACATGACACAGCGTATCACTGGTATATATGACAGAGAAGACAGCACCGTCCTATCAGAACGGCAGAATTAAGGTAGTCCAGAGCACAGGCTGATGCAAAAATAAACACATTTTTTTTGTCGCAAACTACTGGGATCTCCTCATAATTCTGGAAAATGGGTAATGCTACAGAAGCCAGAAAGCACTCGTGAAACCTAAACTCAGCTGCATGACATACCCGGGACGGCTGACTTTGCGTTCCCAGTGTGGCTCTGCTCCGCTCCACACATGAATGTGCTTACTCCCTGCCTCCTCCTTTGCCCACATCCAAGCAGTGCTCTTGCCTCCTTTGGGACTTTTGCCAGGTTCAGTTTCCAGCCTTCAGGTGTGAAGACCCTGCAGCTGGTAGGAAGCTGAGACCAGCTGAAGGAACGAGGGGAAGGAAGGCAGGACTACACACTGTCCTCAAACATCTGCATAGTGGAATTGTGCCCTCATATTTTATTTGCGTGTGTGTGTGTGTGTCCTCCTCACATCTTTTTAAAACAGGAATTGTCTGCTGGGCAATTCCAGTGCAGTAACTCACAGCAGTAACCACCATGATGCCAATAAGATCATAGCCCTGCAGGTGTGCACATGTCTCTATCTCCTCTTGTTTACTCCCCATGCTATGTGTGTTTGCACAGATGCATGTAAGCTGGGCTCCCAGTGAAGCCAACTTAGTCGCTGGAGTGCCCAGAATTCATTCCTTTGTGCTGCTCTTCAGGTGCTCTCCTGCTAACCTGTGATCCCCCTCCAGGCTTTAGGCACCTATTGCTGACACTATCACCAAAACTAGTCTTACTGCCTCCTGCAGCTCAGCCACCCTCTAGGAGGTCTTCTGCCTGGGCACACCTTTGCAAGGAGCTCTGCTGCCTCTCCCTGCCCCAGGAGAAAGCCCAGGGCACTTACTGCAGCCTCTCCCTGCAGCAGCTCAGTCTGGGTGGAGGCACTGGCCACTGCTGGGGTAGATGGTGCAGACTCCCCAGCCCGAGCTGCAGCCTTTGCTCTCAGATGAGTGCCCAGCATTCTGCATCGAGGGTCAGGCAGGATGAGTGCCCATGACCTGTGCAGATGGTCACAGAATGGTGCCTGGCTGATGGCAAGTCTCTTCACTCATCCACTCCAAAGCCATCTAGAAATCACTGGTATATGTTTGAATTGAACAAATTCTAATGCAAAAGACCCACAGAATCAGAACCTACCACATGCTGTACTTAACCTTCATCTTCCTGCTGCTAGATGTTCCTTCATACTAACTGTTCCCTATTGACGCCAGGATGCTGAGGGGGTTACTGGCTTACAGTCAACTTACCAAACATGCTGCAAAACTGCAGTGGATTAAGTCACTATAGTGTTTCAAATTTCAAGACTCCTGCAATTTGATGACATTCAGAAGCCAATTGTATCTGCTGCAGAAGACAGGCATCGGAACAGTGATGAATGATTATTTAGGAAACGTGTTCTTTTGGGAAAGCTCAAGGATATTGTTTCTTTAGCTTAAGAAACAGTTAACTCAGAAAAATAGATTCTGATAACACCTGAGTCAATATTCTATATTGGACTCCAATCATTCTCATTTGTTACAGTTTGAAGTCTTTAATCACTTGGACACATATGAAGTCCTTATAAAAATGATTTGTGGCTTTATATTACGAGTTATACCTTTTAGTTTTTATCAGAGTCAGGCAAGCATTGCATCCACTCCAAAAATTCACAGTTAAGATTTTAATTTTTTGGTAGCTCTTTTTAATAGTGAGGTCTCTGATTCATAAATTACTGCACATGGTTTGGACTATTAAAGCCAAGGGACTAATCACAGCACTGGATAGAAAACACATTTTTTTTTCAGGTCACACGAAATGGATAAAGATTTTTAAAAAATAAAATGAAAGGGTTTCACAAAAAAAAAGGTGGCAATTTTATTCAAGGAATTTGACAAAATTCAGTGAGACAAGTGTCCCAGTTTTCTGTTACAAAACATCTGTCTCCCAAGACAGAGAACCAGCTCATGAAGTACAACTCTTCCTGAGAGTATGCACTCATTTCTCTTTCACCTGAGAGCGACTTTTCCCTGATTGCTGCATTAAAAGCTAGCTTCAGTTCTGTTTAAGCAGAGGAAAGTTGCTATTGCAGAGTTTAAAACTGCCAGTGTAGGTGACAACCTCCTGTATATGTGCTTTTTGGAAACTCAGGGTGAGTTTATCAAAGAAAACAGAATTACAACCAAATCAGGAAATCAATTTTGCTTCACTGTACTGCATTAAGAGGTGTCAAAAAAGGAATAAGAAAAGTTTTCACTATAGATTTATTTCTGCCAAAACGCACACTGTATGTGCCAACACCGTTAAACCACTGTGAAAATAGGTTCTCTTAAAAAAATGACAAATGAGGTATCACAAGTTCACACCAGCCACACAATGTCTTTGATAGGAAAGAAAAGAAACATTACTGGGCTAATTACCTAACCCACCTCTCCATCCTGGAAAAGCTCTGCAAACAGCTTCACAGCCTCTCCAGGGAGACTGACTGATATCTTCAAGACAAAAGTCATACGCCCAGCACAAAAAGTGATATCCCAGAAGATATGAAGGGCCCTGAAACACTAAGTGGGCTGTTTTTCAGAGTACAGGAACTCGTGGCTTGCCCTGTGTTCAATCTACACAACATTGCTGCTTTTTAAGAGAACATTTTGTGAATTGTCCTTGGTATGATGTGGGGGTTTTGTTCCCGGTTTTCTTTTTAAGTCATAATGCAATAGCTTCCTGGGTATTTGTACAGACTGCCATCTGTATGGGACCAGAGCAGCTGCCTGCAGAAATCTATCTAATCCTAACAAAACAGAACAAAAATAACCCAGCCTTCCTTCCCCTTCCCAACCTAAAGAGGGCCTACAAGAAATCTAAAGATGGACTTTTTATAAGAGTATTGATAGGACAAGGGTGAACGGCTTTAAACTGAAAGAAGGTAGATTTAGATTAGATATTGGGAATAAATTCTTCACTATGAGAGTGCTGAGGCACTGGTAAAGGCTGCCCAGAGAAGCTGTGGCTGCCCCATCCCTGGCAGTGTTCAAGGCCAGGCTGGACAGGGCTTTGAGCAACCTGGTCTAAGGGAAGGTGTCCCTGCCCATGGCAAGGCCCCTCCCAACCCAAACCATTTAATGATTCTACTATGACTATGTGGTATGCATATTTGTACTCCCTGCAATGCAGGTTGGCTTGTAGCAAACCAGTTGGAAACAGTCTTAAACATAAAGGGGCAAAATCATTAAATTAGCCAAGATACATGGCAGGGAAAAGTGTGGATTCACACTTATGTGCTGCTAGATTAACCCTGTCACCTCAAAGCTCATTTCTCATGACACAAGTGTATACACGTTTATCTGGGGGCTTCTTTTACTATTTAAATGCTCCAACAAGCTGTGCCTAGGAAAGTAACATCCAGAGCCTGCATAAAACTATGTATTACCAGACCTTATGCCAACATTTTTCAAAACCAATGCTGCCCTAAAAGGGAAGGAAGGAAGACAGTGGAGACACCTTCTACCTGTTACTCTGCTGAGAATAACAGGAAAGACAACATTGCTACATACAGCATCCTTCATGTTTTCTGCAGCAGATGCTGCTACACTGGCCTGTTTGAAAGACTAACCTGCAGCAGCAAGCACCATCCACCAAGGCACAGAAACATGGGCTTGAACACAGAGATCAAGTCACAGACTCCAGAGTGGCTTGTAATATGTTAATGTAAGTTCTCAGAGCAAGTTTGAATCCACCTAAAGTCACAGTGAAAGCACCATAATCTATACAGGACACTGTGAAATTCAGCATGATACCTGTAACCATATCTTTGCTGACAGAGCTGTAGCAAAACAGGCAGCACCACTGCTGTTCTCCCACGTCTTTCAGTGGAGAAGCCATGTAGGAGGCAGCTGTCTGAGTTGTTCTTATGGCTGATTTATTTGCAAATGCAGGTGAATGCTAGAGAAGGTGTGGGTTTAATTCTCCCCAGACTGATCGTTTCACAGGGAAAATGTGAGCCTTGGCAATCAATAATAGCATGGACCTGTTTCTTTTCATGCTTCTTCAGGAGAACCAAGTCCAGCCTTCCACTGCTTCTGTCACACAGTACACTGGTGAGAAGGGACAGACACCCAAATTGTCCTCAGAAAGCACATCCCCTCTGTGCAGACCAAGTGACTGAGAGGAATTAGACTGTAGGCTACTTCTTGCCCTCTTTTAGCACTTTACAGTTAAATGCTGCTGCTTATGTATTTCTGAAAGTGAGTCTGTGTCCTGGGGCACAGGCTTCAACTTGAGGCAGATTGGCACAAGGACCTGGCCTGGTACGTGTGCACTTAGTACATTTGTTCAGCAGAACAAATACATCACTTTAAACCTGAAGCACTTTCATGGAAATAGTCCAGGTCCACACTTGCATAATTGGTAGTGCACTTTTGCCCCCCATGACTAAACATGTGTCTGTTACTGGAGAAAACGTGTACTTACAGTCTTGACAAATCAGTTGTTGACTGAGAGGTTAGAAAATGTTGCTGACATACCATTAAAGGGAGACAAATAAGGGGAAGAGGTAATTAAGAATGAGCAAATGATAATAGCTAATACACATCCCAACTTAAGGTTTGCTCTTACTCAGGGTTCTTCAACCTGAGCTACTCCGCTAATGATGTATAGGTTTGCTTGACGTCAGATATTATTGTTTCAGAAAGAGAAGAAAAGAATGCACTTAAAGTTGATAAAACATAGTAAGTAACTGTTGTACTTACCATGGAAAGCCACACTGCTTTAAGAGCCCAAGGAGAAAGGAAACAGCATCATGGATATTTGCAGAGTTTTTGAGCAGAGCAAGTAAAAACCTGCAAGTAAGAGCAAAAAGGTGTCCTGAGGATACCACCATGGATGGGAAAGAGAAGCAGCAACAGGGATGAGACAAAAGCTATTCCAGAGTCATTTCCCGTCTGTCTCCATGAGGCACTTACCTGCATGTTTCAGAGCCTGTACTGGCCTTACATTACAGAGCCCAGAGTGGATGTTTCGAGGCACACAGGTTCTTTGCCCAAACTGATGTCATATCAAGGCAAAGGCCTGATCTGAGTCCACAACTGGAATGGATTCCTTCAACACTGTAATTTTGTACTATATAGATATATTCTAGACAGTCTACAAATTATATACATTCCATCTCAAACTGGCAAGTCTCAAGATCTTTTGGAGTGATATTCACATATACAGAGGCTGTGGACATAACTGTAAGCCTACTCTGGGAAGGACAATTGGGATGTACCTGTTGACATAATTCTAGTATTTTGTTTGCTTTCAGTACAGGGATGTGAAGCCTTATCCAGGACTGTAAACATTTACAGTTCTGTAAAGACCTAGCTTCACTGCCAAAGGGCTGATGGGCCAGTGCACAAAATCTGGTATAGTCCCACGACTGCTTTGGAGGCAGCTGGCACAGCTGGAGACAGTGTTTTCCTCCAACTTTTATCTGTACCTGTACTCAAAGCACAGATCTGATCTGACAAAAGTATAATAATATGGGAGCATTCAGTCAGTCAGTTTAGCTCAAGCCCAAGCCATCTGCCATTGATGCATTTATCTTTGGGATCCATAGTTCTGTACAATGTGAGGGAGAAACAGCTGAGGTCAGCACCATATCAAGTCACGCAAAATTGCACTTAGTTACCTAATGTAGCCATGCCTCACTATTGCTTTAATTTAAAACACGGTTACTTCACACCAGTAATCAGCACTTGTTTCAGAGTTCAGTACAAGAGATACTCAACCTTGACCCACATCTAACACAGGGATGGGATTTTCCCTTTAGCTGGGTAATGATTTAAGATTGCCTTCATGTTAAGTGCTTCTACTGTGCTCAGCACAGCAACTGATACTGCTCCCCTAGCACTTTACAATTGCTAATATACATACTCTGTGGAGGAATATATACTCATGGTACTCCATCCTGTAAGGTGAACACCAAAGAAACAAAGTACCTGAGCAACACGTCCACAGAGAGGACAGAAGTCTGTGACAAAGAGAGAACGCCAGAGTCCTGAAAACTGAGCCCTAAAAACTGTCAGTTCCTCGAGGTCTTGGCTCTGTGACTTCTACAAAATATATAGGGTTTTCTTATTATTAAATTCAGAAGAAGAACTAAAGGAGGTTTGGTTAGATCATATAAATACCTTTACCATGAGAACACAGGGTTTTTTAAAGACCTTCTGAATCTAGTGGAAAAAGACATTATAAGAAAACCAGTGGCTGGAATCTAAAGCCAGACAATTCAAATCACAAACAAGGTACAGAACTGAGGCATTTCTAACTGTAAGGATGATTAAGTAATGGAAGGGCTGTCCAGGATTTATTTGCTTTTTGAATCTTCACATCAAGAGCAGATGTCTCTCTGGACGATCCAAACATCAGGTTACTGGACTCAGTACAGGGGTAACTGGATGAAATGTCTGGTCTTTGCTAAGCAGGAGGTCACATTAAAACATTTCATCGTCCTTTACAATCTTCAGCTCTATGAATAGTAATGCCCATCATTGTACGTTACAGTTTGTAAACCAGCAAAGAACATGCTGCAGCATAGCTGGGAGACAGAATAAAGCAGCACATTAGAAAAGAAAGCACTTTGCTCTGGAGCTAAACATGTGACTGGCAATTATTTAAACTTCATCCATGTGTTTCCAAATTTCCCCCCCAAACAACATTTTAATTAGGTTTTAATTATAGGGTAAACAAATTAAAATAATCCATTAATCAAATAGGTTCTACTGCATCCAGAACAGCATTGCCAACATTCCTGCATGATGCTTAAATGCCCGATTGATGCAGAAATAGCTGCTGATTTGCAGGAATTACATGTAGGAAATCAGTAAAGCAGGGTTCTTCTATAAAAGGTTTTATAAGCCTGAGCGTGGGATTCCTCTATTATATTTGAGTAGCTATAAAAACTTTTGTGCTAGATCATAACATTCTGCAGTTGTGAATGCAACAGATTTTACAGAAAATCTGTTTTAGCTGTGTCTCAGGGAGTTCTTCAAATAAAGACATTGGCACCGCTCTGTGCTGCTTTGCCTGTAAAGCAGAGCTCTGTTACTGTCATGCTCCATCTCAAATTTCCACATGGGTTTAAAGACCCACCGGGACATCAGGACTCCTGTGTCCTCCCTAGGGTTGTGAACATGGCACTTGTTTGTCAGATGGGGCTCTGAATAAAATCCATGGAAAGGGATCTGAGGCCATTCTGTTTGCATATTTGCCTAATGTTCATCATAGCGCTTGAGCATCTCACAGTCTCCAACAGATTTCTCTTCCCACCACTTCCGAGATAACAAGAAGTGTAATTCCCACATTACAGTTAGGAAACTGAGAAATGGGTCACATGAAGCGATGTTCCTAACATCAAACAAGACATTTGTAGCACAGGAGGGGCTGAACAAAGGTCTTGCAAGTCTGAACAGGCATGCCCCATTCTAGATCATCTTCCCCTCCTGCACCTGCCTGGAATGCAAATGACAGAAAGGAAAGTGGCACCAAAAATATCAAGTCACAAAAGCAAATTTGCCTACAAAGTGCTGCCTTTTTGATGGGAGAAAATTAACGCTAAGACAGAAGCTTCATGAAGTTCTGAAAATTTCTGCCAATGTCTGTCTTAAGAATTTCAGCCATTGATTTTGCTTGTGAGTTTCTGAAGGAAACTCACACACAGAGACACACACGCACACACACGTCCTTCTCTTGGAACAAGAGCTAAAACCATAATAGCAAGAAAATGTGGAAAGCAGTGTGGAAAGCAGGCCTGAAGCAGTGTGGGTTGATATTCTGTCTTTAAATCATTCTGGCACTTGTTTTTTTCCCCTCGAGGTGGAAGTGGTAAGCATCAAGGCAGAACTGCAGTGGCCTTAAATCAGAACATGCCTCTGTTTCTGGGTTTACAAAGCAGACTCTTTGCATTCCCAAGCAGAGATCTTGGTAATTCTCTACAGTGGTACAAAGACAGTTTCTGCACAGCTGCTTGCTATACACAAGCCAGCTTGCTTGCTTTCTCACCATGCACAGTGTAGTATGGTTGACATATTCTGATATAACCACTGCCTTATTTTCTGGCCATGTACAGGTAGCTCCTAAACAGCTAGTATTTGAAGGATCTAAATCTATCTGGCTACATATTCTGGAGAAGTACAAAATGTATAGTCCTGATTTTATGATATAAGCTAAAGTTTGTGAATTTGTTGCTATTTTAAGAGACATTTTCTTCCCTTCCCCCTCCCCCCCCATCCCTTCAATCTGTATCCTGTTCCTCTGCATCCTTTCTCTAACTATTCATCTTCCCTTCCCTTTTCTTACCTGCCTTACTGATCTCTGTAGTCCAAAGATGAGGTGACAGTGCTGTCTTCCCTCAAATCTCCTGGCTTTTCCCCCTTAGTCTCCCTGGCTCTACTAAGCCAAATTCTCTCTCTTTATTTTTTTCTCTCCTCCTCAACATTACATGTCTTCACTTCTTTCTGTTCCCACATCTGAAATACTCCTTTTTAAAGAGTCTCTATCTTCTTGTGTCATTTTGATCTTCTCAGTGCTACTGATCAGGCTATTCTAAAATGACAGAAAAACCTCTCTGGCCTGTTCATCCCTGTTAGCATTACAGAAAAGCAAGCAGCTACAGCAAGCACTAAAACATCAAAAAGAGAAGGGTATGGTCAAGTGGCACACTGCTTCCAAGCTAAAGGATGGTGAATCACTGTGTGTGCAGTTTACTGGGCAGCAACAATGTATTGTCACAACGTTGCATGTTAGTATTCCATGGGGAACACTGAAAACTGGTCAGATCACCTCTGAAGCACTCCTTATAATGTGGTCTAAACAACGAGCCCACAAAGAAGTGCTTCCTAGAAAGTATGCTCTCCCAAGGAGACACTGGACATTATTACAGCCAGAGGAGATGCACTGCATGTGTCTCTAGTGCAATTGCATGCATCTCCCAAGGTTAATTTTTCTATGAGCTGTGGGTGGCTGTGGCATTTTTCCAGAAGACAGGCATCTGCCACAGCTCCTTGAATTATGGCCAAGGTAACCCATGATTCAGGCATGCCCATAAGCTTAATGTAGCAAGCACTTGGCAGGGTGGAAGTGTCAAATGTAACAAAAAGACCAGTGAGAACAGCCGAGGGTCAGGCCCTTCCATGTCTGTGGGTGTAAGGGAGGGGCATAAAAGGGACAGGAAAAGGTGAAGCCAAACACACAATGGTGAATGCATTCCCTGTTTAATCATGCCCATCACTTCTCTTGTCCCCTGGCACATTCTACCTTTCACTAGGTATCACCCTATTGCTGCAAGCAATACACACTGAAAACCAACAGCCCAATCACACCTGTCCTCTACAGTGCTCACATCCCTCACTGCCAGGCCGTTGCAGTCTGTGCATCAAGCTGACAAGTGGACTTGCACGCTGGACACAGGCAAAATTAAGTAATGAATGGTGCTAGCAATGAAAGTAAAGGTCGCAGCTGTGAAAAAATCTGGACCAACAAATGAGCATTCAGGTGAGAATGTATGTACTATTTTCCTTCAGATAGCTAATTATTTTCTCCCTATATCTCCCACCTTACCAAAAAGGCTCCTGCCACTTCCCAGCAGAGGTAACCACTTGGTTTGTACAGTCC
>JBCJKH010040425.1:0-10625 GCA_039877255.1 Loriculus beryllinus | reverse complement strand
AGTCAGCCTTTGAAAAGCATGAGAATGTGACAGACGAAAACTAAATCAATGGCAGGGACAGCTACTGCTGAGCTTGGGAGAAAAGGAAGAACCTGAGTTTTTAAATTCTCAGGAGAGAAGGAAGATCCTTTATCTTTTGCCAGGGCCATAGTTTGGCTTCACAGCACTGGTAGAAGTGGTAGAAGATACCAATCTATAAATAAAAGATTTAACTCTCACTCTCCCCTGGCACTTTGAAATATTCCTTCCTGCAGTCATTAACAAACCGGATCTCCTCTTTGGACAGCCAAGGTTTGGTAGCTATAAGTAGACTGCAGTTCTGCTTTCCACCCAGGGAAGATCAAATGGTCTGGTTTTTTATACAAGCATTTTTAAAGTGCTGCCCTACAACAACTTCAATTATTATTTTATGCTTTCTACTGTTAAAAGCTTTTCAACTGTAAGTTAGTTCTTGACTAGCTTTTCGAGACATTCTTTGATAAAAATACTTCAGGGCAACTGCAAGGCAAGGTAACATCAGCATGGTGGCTGAAGAGCACTGACTAACTGCAGCTCCAGAAGAACGCCATGATGCAGCACACAGGGACATCCCACTTTCAGACCTGCTACTGTATCCTGAAACTGTTCACTCACTGTCTGCACCTTTGATACTTTATACAAGTACTGCTGTAGATCATACTGAAAAATGTTGACACAGTGTCACCACTTCCCTTCAAATTTAGTTAATTTCTTTTTATCTTTCCACATCAAGCAGATAACCAGCTCTGGAATTTGCAGGGACTTTAGATCTCCTTTTGCCACAGTGGCAAAAAGACTAGCATGGTCAGGCTGTGCTGGGGAAGAAGACAGGCAGTAGCACTTGCATCTTCCTGCATCCTTTTTACAGCAAGCTGAAATTAATGTCTGTGCAGTTCATGTTCACAGATGGTAAGAGAGTTTACTATAAATCTGATGCTCCTGACATATCAAACACAATACTTTATACCACAGAATTGGACAACAGTTCAAATGCAGTTCTTGTCAACCTTTACTATATTACTCCTGAATGACAAAAATCTACAAGACAGAGCTGCCTGATGCAGCTAGGGTTTAATAAAAGCACAGTACAACTACTGCAAGGTAGGCAATAAGGCTTGTAGTTTTTACAGCTACCTGCTCAACTTAATAACATTAACCTTTGGTGAGAAAGTTAAAAAACCAAACAAATTTAACTTTAAGAAAGGTTAGAAAACTCAATACCACACAGCAGGAAAGAAAACAATACACTGCTTCTGATGACAGTATAACTTTGCTGAGTGACAGGATGAGACACACAGATTTAGGCTTTGGCTGTTCTGTCTTATTATAGCAGTTATGGAAGGCACATCGCTAAAGTAGGAGTGTGCCAGACACACATAATAGGATTATTGAACCCTGTATTTCAGACAGATACACAAATCAGGCACTGAAATGTCAATCTGAACATCTCAGCATTTCTCCCATTTTTAGAAATATTAAGCATCACAGCATGTTGTATATTTGAAGAAAGCAGTGTGTAGGTGTCCATTACCCCATGTCCTTACTAATTTGCTCTTAAAAGAAAGTCATGTTTGTTCTTTCTCTAATCTTTCTGAGCATGAAAGTATAATTAGAACAGAATACATAAAATACTCTGATTTGTACTCTACCTCCAAGACTCTCCTAATAGCAGGACATTCATATCTGTCTTTTGAAGCCTGCATCTGGCTGTAGTCACTAAGTTGGAACAGTGATGTCTGGATCAGGCTTTTAACAATTCCTGTTGCACTAAGGCACAATTTTGAGGTATCAATCTCAACACATGCTCTTATGTATAGTGTTAATGACAGTCACAGGATAACTATATATCCTCAAGTTAGAAGAAGGGATAAACCTTTTAGAGCCTTTCAAACCACAGCACAAGTAGAATTTAAGAAACCTATAAAATTAAATGGTATTTCTACACATTCTCCTTCCCCTAGGCCGCAGCTGGTCTCTCACCTGCCCAAACCTAGTCAGTCCAATACCCCACAGAGCAACTGAATAAGACCCATAGATTCACAGAACTATATCAGTTGGAAGGGACTTTTCAAAGTCATCTGTTCCAACCCCTCATTCAAAAGTAGGTTACGTGTACACAGGTTGCTCAAGGCCCTTTTCAGTCTAGGCTAAGCATCTCTCAGAATGGAGACTCCACAACTTCTCTGGGCAGCCTCTTTCAGTGCCTCACCCCTCTGGTATCCTCTTTCACTTTTGCCCACTCAGACAATAACCCCCAACTTACACACTCTTCATATACTAGCTGCATTCATCTGAATGTTTTGAACCCCCAAACCAAATATGCAGGCAAATACATTCTGAGCTGGACTCAATGCAATCGATAATGAAAACCAGCTGCAGGAAAAAGCATACATGGATTCAAGCAAACTGCTGCTCTAGACCAGGCACCAATGAGCAGAAAGGGACTACAGGGTCTGACTGCAGGTTTTGGACCAAGCGTAGCAAAGAAGATGAACATGTGGATGCGCAATCAAGTTTAACAGATGACAGACATCATGTTCTACCACCTCATCCATAATAGAAGAGTGATGTTATAAGACCAGAGCATTCAAGCAGAAACAAAAAAACATTACTAGCTTGGGAAACATTTCCTGCAGAGATGGCAGTCACCCAGACAGTGGTTGTCTCTATTGCTGACTCAGTGTTTCACAGCTGATCAGAAAAATTTCCCAGAATAGAAATCAGGACTAGCACGGGATAAAGATGGAGCAGGCAAGAATGTCACATGAAGTTTTTGAGAACATTTAACAGAGACAGGACTGGAGAAAGACAGAACAAGAACATACAGCTTGAGCTACTGATAGGCATAAAAGCTGCATAGATTTCATCAGTCTTCAGTAACTTATGGCCTGTAGGTAGTAAGATGGCATCAGAAACACAGAGCTCATTTCTATGAGAAACCAACAGGAAATTATTGAATTGAACCTTTCTGCATTTTGGGAGTAGGATGCAAGGATGGAAGGCAAAGCAGTTCACTGATTTCTTTTGGGAATTTCAAATACTGCTGAACAACAAGTATTGAACAGCTTCTCTTCTGATCAGCTTAATTGTATGAATTGCCTTTTGATTTCTGCAGTAGAGAAAAAACCAAATATGTGTAATTGGTGAAAATGATTTTGGATATTTAAATAGCCAAAAATACATAATTAAGTGAAATGCATTTTCTTTCAGTATTTGGATTCAATTTTGGCTTGGCATCAGCACAAAGCTCATACTGTACAGATTGCCTGGCCTTCAGTTCTGGGCGGATGATGTTTTCACTTGTCCAATCGCACACTAACTGGCACTGTCACTCAGATTAACTAAAAGAATTTATTAATACAGTTGAAGCATATACACTGGAAGCCAGATGACTGAAATCCACTCTCAACTGAAAGCCTCATTACTGCAAAACAAACCAAGAATGCTTCAGTTTGACCATCACTTCTAACTTTATATAATACCACTTATTAAATATGAACTATGTGGTGGCATGAAAATAGAACAGTAAATATATGTAAACATATGCACACCCTCGCAAACCAACAGCTCCATGAACTTGTCAAATTTGACAAGTGTTAAAAAAAGATTAAACTAAGAGTTGAAACTTCAGACTGCAGCAGCTGCAACCTCTCCTCCCTTCCCCTATTTCTATTTTGATATGGTCTTTTTCAAAGTAAATAAAATGTTTCCTGTTTTTGTTTTTGATGAGGCAGCATGTGGCTTCTGGTGGAGTATAGCTTTGTTATACCATACATTTGATGTTGAGATAGCAGCAATGAGAGTTCTTCTGCATTAATGAGGTTGCTCCCTTTCAAAAGGAAAGTCCATTATTCATTAAATCATGACAATTACTTAAAATAAACAAAATGTAAGTCTGTTTAGTTGGTATTTGACCAATACCAAAGAAAGCCAACATGCCTCCTTTGCCAAAGAAACCAAACCAAAAACAAAAGAAAAAAACAACCAAAAACTGAACAGCACAGTTAATATTCCATTTGCTGGATAAATTCCCAGAGTTTATACACACACACACATACACACACTGGATGGAATAAATCTTCTGATTTACTGAGTTTGGTGAATGAAAGCAGACAGCTTAAATACTCACCAACAGGTCAGAAAGTGCACTAAAATATAAATCATTGCAACACCTTTATCAGAAGACCACTGACATCTTTTAAAACATTTAGATAAAGCAGAAAAGTAAGTGTGTTGCATGAGAAAACAGGTAGAAAGGTCTGTCAGGAGCTGCAGTCTCATCTGTACAATCCATATCTCTCCATACCCATTTCTGGCATTTAGACAGTAGACCTACATTTGTACATCCCTGTGCAACCCAGAAATGTTATTTCTCCAATCTCATGATTAAAACTGAGCACAATGCAGAAGTGACAGCCACCTGCTATTTTTGGATCTTCTCTGAAATATCCCTTATGTGCCCTTCCTTCTCTGAAAAGAGAAAAGAGTTTTAATTGATGGTCAGGCTCCCTCTGTAATTAGCACTGGGAAAAGCTTTTGTCTACCAAGCTGATTGGGCCCTTTGGCTCCTAACCTAGTGACAGGATCGATTATGGTACCTTGCTTTTCTTGGAAAATAACCTGGAAATAGGAATTGCTCTCTATCTCTGTGCATTTATGTATGAAGAGATGAGGTAGCTCATGTAAGGGGAATCAAGAGTGCTGGAAGAGCACCAGTCTCTGACAGAAGGGAAGCACATGCCACCCAGACATGTCAATGAGAGTCTGTCTTGTTGACCTGGATGCGCTTTGAACTGCATCATTATCTAAAATGCTGTAACTACACTTAAAGACATATTAAAACTAATACTGACTTCGGCACTTGCACCAATGACAGTGCAAGTAAGAGTCAAGCACTCTCCTGAAATAAAACAGGAAATAGAAAAGCTGCCCCAACCACAAATCCTACGCTCCACAAAACTGAACAAATAGGGCGTGCAGTATTCCTTGCAATTCAACCACCTGAGGTAGCTTTCATGAGGTGGGAGGAAGCAAGAGAGGTTATCTGCATTTCAAATTCCACAACACTTTATGCACCGTAAAGAAACTGGGGTTTGTTTTGGGTTTGGGGGTGGGGTGGGTGGTGTTTGGTTGGTTTCTTGTTCTATTTTAAATTGAAAGGGCTTCAGGTTAACAGCTTTTGTTTTTTATCATCTAGGATGACAGACACTTTAAAGAACTAAAGTTAATAAGCAGACACTGTATTTGAATCAACTTCAGTTTCCAGACCGATTGCCAAGTCTCAAGATCATCTCAAGGTAAGAAAAACAAGGACAAAACAGCAAGGCTTGTACTATAATGTCTTCAAGGATTTAGGCTGGCAAATTTCAGCCATATCAACTACTATCTTAATATGATCCTTTGCCAGCAACCTAAGGACCACAGCACACTGTGACTGTGAATAAAAAATGCATCAAAACTAGCAAAACCAGACGTTAACCTTGATGGCAGAAAATTCCCTGCACGGTATTTCTAATCATTAAGCTTATTTACATATATACGACCAGTACAACTAGTTTCTCTCTCTTGCATTCAGACAGGCTTTATGTGAGAGAATGCTTGTTCCAGTATTGTCCTTAGTTGCAGAGATGTGTAATTTCTCTCAACAGAATTTGCATGGTGAGAGTGGAGCTACATCTCAGATATCAATCACTGGACAGAATTAACTGAGTCCAGGCCTCAAATATGTGCTATGTTTGCAAAAAAATCCCCACTACTTTCTTACACAACTGCCTATGTGTACAAAATGAGTACAAAGGGATTCAAAAATTTTGATTACCTAAAGACAGCAAATTGAAGATAAACCCTCCTATTGTGTATAAACCTCAAAAATTTGTGCTAACAATACAATTCGGTAGCTCATTTTCTTGTTGGTAATGGGGTATTAATAAAAAAAGCAAGATCAGTCCCAGAACTGATCCTTCAGGTAAGTCACTGATTATTTCCCACTGCTTGTTAGTTTTCTTATGAACAGCTGGCTGACTTTAATTTGTGCATTAAGTTCTAACTTGGCTAGGTATGTGACTAGATAATACTCTTTTTTTCCCCTTGCTATTGTTCTTTTTGGCAGTTTCTAAAACTTCTCAGCCTCAGCACAAGAGCCGTATGTCACAAGGAACAGAAGAAACTTTCTGTAGAGGGGGTTTATTTATTGTCTAGAACACCCCATCATTTCAGGAGCATTTCATACAGATCAAAAGAATAACGCTAGACTATCCTTAGCACATTTCAGGTCAGCTGTGTTCAACATTTTAAACAATATGCCTCGCCCTTCTTCCTTTTTCAGTTTTGCAACCTTCTGTCCAGTCGTATGTCTCCTGCTCTATGAAGCGAATGGCTGACTTGAATTTATGGATGTCTACTTTGCTTTTATAGGCAGATCATGCAACATTGTCAGTGGTTCAGGCACTGGAAATGCCAGCCTGGTCCAGTTCCAGACACTCAGGCTGGTGCCTGAGAAAAGCTGCATGTTTACATTGCCAAAACTCAGCATCTCCCAGCATTGCTAACACCAGGTCTACATCCTATTTAAGATATTTATAGGATACCAGAAACAATAATGCAGAGTGAAGTCAATATTTGTTGTTAACCATACATACTCCACATTAACTACAGGCAGAAAATTAACACATAAAATAGATGTTGCTTTTTAGGAAGTAATTGGAGGAAAGTTTCTATCTCCTGCTCTAAGAGATTCTCATGTCAGAAGTACCAATGTTGTAAAGGGTGGCACAGTTGAAGGGCACCTTGCTACTTATTTACCTATAGTCTTGTGTACTCAGCTGAACTTTATGGGTCCAGCAATTATAAAGACTGAGTAGATTTTGCAAATGCCTAATATTCATGGAGACCAGTGGAAACAGACTTTCCAAATTCAAAAGTAACTTGCTCTGTATTTCCACAAGCGATATTGCAAAGCTAGCAGCAATGAAAACAAATAATAACAACAGCAGCAACAACCACCACCTAGCTTTACAATCCTTTTCCATCAAAGATCACCAAACCGTCTGGGAGCAATGAACACAAGTAACTGACATGCTGACATTTTGAAAGACCTAAGGGAAAGCTCAGGAAAATAAAGCCACTGCCCAGCAGAGCAGTTCTGACTTCATCCCTAGCAAGTGTTCCACCGACTACGAACACATTTTTCAGTGAAATTCAGGATATTGGCTACATTCCCATGTAACTGAGTTGACTCTTGAATAATAAAAGGTCACACATCATATTCACACAGTTGCTGTAGTTTTGATTCATGGAAGGCTTCAGCTACTCTGAATTGAAATGGGATGTTGCTGAACAAACATTCAGTAGTCTTTAGGTCTGAGAGAGCTTGATTACTTGGAAAGCTGGAAACCAGTTTTATCTTCCAAGGCCTGGTTTTTCAATAGGCAGAACTTTCAGGTTTAGAAACAGAACACCCTGCAATTGGGCTGTAACCCTTCTCCCCATCTCTGTTTTCCACAAGATATATCAACAACTCAGGGGGCTCTTCAATTAGGTATCAGACTATCCAATTTACTGTACTGAAAATACTTCCACTGCACATGTGAAATGCTTCAAGCTTTTCACAGGTGACAGACATTCCATCAAATAGAATAATGTGTAGCCAACTAACAGCAATGACTTTGCAAGTAATATAGTGCTTTGCAATAAGAGATTTGGCACTGACATACCCTAGGACTCTCCTAGTAGGATATTCCTTTGTTTTGTATCATGACAGTGATTTTTTAAGTCTACCAGTGTTATTTCTAGCTCTCCTTTACAGACATCTGTGGTCCCTGGCAAAGGCAAGCGAACACAGTATAACAGACATAGACATAACAAAAGGCACTATACATTCATCATCTTGTTCTAGCAGGTCTGTTCAGAACACACCTCACTAACTGTCCTGCAAGCTGTGATCAGTCACAATCCACTGAACAGGTTATATTTTAAGGGATATACGTCCATCTCCAGAAAGCAGGGGTCCCATCAACTCTACTAATGCTATAGTGTATGCCTTAAATAAACTACCCTGAACTGACATCTATGTGAAAGATCAGATCCTGTGATCTTCCCCAACATGACTGAGAGCAGAATTTAGCCTCGTGCAGCTGTTGTTAACAAAGGGCACATTCATAATTCAAAATGCAAGCCACAGCCATTTGCACAAAGAGCCGTAAATGTTTTGCAGGAACTGAATGCACAGAAAAGCAGAGTTACATACTGCACTAAAATAAGAATGCAGTTGTCAATAGGAGCCGGGTGGACACACGAGGGCAGACCGACCTCATAGGCTATTTGGAACATGCAAGGATGCAAGACAAGACATCGCCTTGACTGCCGCCTAGACAAAGCATGAGGCTAAGGAATATTCTGCTGTGCTTTGAGCTTCCCGTCAGTCATACAGGCTAACATGATTGCTTGACCTAACATTCATAGATACCAATACTGAGGCCGGTAAGGCACAATATGAAATTTTATACCCCTATTCTAACACATAATCACATCTAGGAGCTTCTCCTTTTCTGCCTTCTTTCATTCTACTAATCCTCTATTTTAAACTACCGCTGTTAGAAAGAAAAGATATCAAGACCCGCTTGTGCATTTTGATTAGGGATCTGAAAGAGCTTACAGCTTCAAAAAGCTGTGAGAAGAGGTATCAGAAGCTCAACAGGGCTATATGTGCACATTTTGAAGGGGCAATTCAATATTTTTTTGGTTCATGAAAGTCTTCCACACATACTATTTTGACTGAATCTTGCCTGAGCTGTAAGTCTGAAGCAGGTCCACGTGAAGATAGCAACATATGCAGATACACACTCCCCATGTTCTGAAGTTTTCAGAATATTCGTCTCTTTTCCAGTCAGTGTTGTGACTGCAAACTGGAGTGGACCTAACTCAGCTTTAGTTGGCAACAAAGCTCAGTCTAGACTCTACCTAAAGCCTCTGTCTTCCCTGGGTATACAGGGAATAACAGTAGGTTGCTACAGTCTGAACAAACACATCTAAATACAACCACTGCTTCTGGTTCAGAGCTAGGTAGGTTTTCCCAATGATGTAGTTCACAGCTAGGCAGGTTGTATGTCTGCACTGAGCAGGCACAGAACAGCCCTATGAGCAGATCAATGCCAGACCTTACTCTATCATGCAAAAGCTTCTCCCTGCAAAGCAGTTTCAAGCAATGATAGTGACTGCCGTTTAACCCATCCTGTTAAATATTTGTCAGACATTTCTGAAGGTATAAGGACAGTTGCAAAGAAAACACTTTCTAAATGTTTTCCAGGGCTGGATTTGCTGTGAGAAGGCAATTAATACACTAAATCAGATGATAAAACATGGAGATTAAACTAACCTTTTCAGTTATCCTGTCCATCTTTCTAAAGAGAAAGTTTCTCTCTGGTATACTCTCTAATGTTGTGCTCAGTTTAATTAAAGGATTTCTTATGACTCAGAGGTTTTGCTTCTCTCCATCAGAACTCTGCACTTACACCACAACTGATCCCTCTAGGTGTTTCTCCTGATATTTACTGAAGTCTTCTATTTGGCCATATCCCTCACTGCACATAGGCATTACATATCTCCCCAGTCCAGGTGATGCCCAGTTACGCTTACTCTCTTCAAACTCAAGTTTCAAAATCCCTGGCATCCAGACAGAGGAAACATAAAGGTAAACCCAATACACAAGCAATACCTGTGGTGTATACAAAGCAGCCTTTCTCTACTGACAGAATGTATTAGAGCTGCTCTCCTTTCTGCCTGAATTCATTGTGCTTTTCCTTACATACTGAGGTATCAGCCCTGTCCCTGAACTGGACCTCAGAAATTATTTGTTGAGAGGCTTTGCTTTTCAAGCTGCAGATCATATTCTAAACATCAACAGATGCCAGTACAGTCAGACACTTACGAGTTTTCCCTTAAGCAAAAAACTCCTGCAAGACCTTTCATTCAGTGTCTTCCTGATCACTAGTTGTCCACCCACGGCATCTGGAGACAGTGCTTTACCTTTTATTATTCACTGCAGCCTCCAGTTTCATAACCCACATCCAAGAGATTCAGAAGGAAATTGTCTTGATCAAGACACTGAGACAGCATTAATCAGCAAAGTGTGCAGCCACTGATGCTGCCATGGGAATCTTGCATGATCTGGGCAAGCTGTCAGTGCACAGCACCAGTCATACACGGGCACTAAATGGTTCCTTGTTTCTGTGAGTTTGATTCTGTATGCTCTCCATCTCAGTCCTGCAAGTTTTGGTTTCTCTCCTTCTCAGTCCTGCACATGTGCAATAAATTAATACTTCTAGCATGCACTGTGAAAATAAGTGAATACACATTCAAAAGGTAGTCCATACAGCAAGAACCACCATCATGAGACAGACATGTAAAGTAGTGATAATCCTAATCAGATAAATAACTGTTTAAGACAAACACCCATGTCTCCTCCACAGTTCTTGAAGACATATCTATGCATGAACATCTGTGCTTTTTCTACAGTAAAATGTTTAAACACTCCATTGACTCCAAACACCTTGATTTTTACAGAGAAAAAAAAGCATAAAAAGGTAGCAACCGTCATCTGTTCTGCATCC
>JBCJKH010040423.1:2950-13217 GCA_039877255.1 Loriculus beryllinus | reverse complement strand
ATTGCTAATTTTATGGGCTTTTAAAATTCTGGGTGCCTGAAAGGATGACAAAGCTCTCACGGTAATTTTGATGCCAATGATGCACTGCAGGACACAAGTACAGAAAGATATTTGATAGTGCTGCACTGTTGGGGTCCAGGGACCCAAGCACGGTTTGACTACTTTACCTGGAGCATACCCTGGAGTGAACCAGCTGCTTTCCTGGAAAGGAGACTTTTGGCTGCCCCAGAACAGACCAAAAGCAAAGCAGCACACACACATGGACTTTCTGGGGGCAAAACAGGAAGTGAATCAAGCTAATAAAGTATCCTGACACTAAAGCTGACTTTATGGTCTCACCTTCATCTCACCAAGAAAAGGGAAGATGGTTAATTTCTTTAGATCAAAGGCTGTGCATTAGATCAAAGTAATTTTAGAGGCAAACGATGTATGGCACAGATACTGAAGATTCTTATCATCATATGGCCTACACTCAACATTACTTGGATTCTTCCCTTTCCTTGTTTTATGCTATAGGATTTGTAATGATGGTCCCATTCTTTTTGCTAGAAGGAAGTACTATCTAACATAGCCTTAAAGAATGATAATAAAAAAAAGGACTAGGTGATCTTATCTACTCCTTTTCTCACTCTGACTTTTAACACCTACAAATAGTAAAGGAGCAATAAAAAAGTCTGAGAAAGTTTTTATAACCAACTTAAATGTCTGTATTCTGTTTTGGGTGCAATAGTAGGGAATGTGTGGAATTAAACAATTCAGGGCTTGTGGAATGTTCTGTTAATTAGCCAACATTAATAGATTTCCTCTGATTTTAGACTGAAAAGTCACAGCTAAGTAAAAAAAAATAAATAAATAAAGGTGGGAAAACATTCAGTGTTAACACTATGTTTTCCCTAAGATGCTACCTTAAAATTCTGCAAACTTACTCAAAAGAGGTCAGTAGTACCTTGGAGACAAAATATATTCTAGCTTCATCACTTTGAATAAAAAATCACAAGGGAGATATACTTATTCCTTCTTTAAGGAATTTCCACAAAATGAAATTTAGGAATTCTGTATTTTTGACCAGTGCATCAGTCCCACTGCAGTGGGTATCAAATGTGACCCCTGGGAAAAGAAGTTGTGTTGCACAATGCCAATGCCCACTGTGCTCAGGATACACATAAGGTGCAGGACTCAAGTGACCTTAATGGCCTGTACAAACATGCAGTATGTAGATACATTCTAGGTGTGGTGAATGAACTGTGCTTAGGCAGACTTGACTTTGCAACAAGAATGCAGGCACTAGATGTGTCTGGTAAATATCAAATTTCCAGTGCCTGTACTGTTAAATTCAACATATCCAGGATAAATCCATCACACTGAACATGCTTGTTTGAGTCAGTCTGCACATGTGCAGTAGCTACTTGTCCAGTCTGCCAAATATCAAGAAATTCTCAGTAGACAAAAAGCCTACATCTTGTGTTTATTCTCAGTTTCCAGGGAAACCAGACACAAAATAATCTCATGAGAAGACGTGACTCAGTAATGCTACTGGACAACAAACTGTAGCTGCAGATTTTAAACAGGACCTCCTCCTCCCAAGTGGGGACAGATGGCTACAGTTCTATGCACCTTCCTTATGGCTAAGACTAAATGGACAATTTTCAAAATCCTTTAAAGTGCAAAACACCACTTTAAGAAACAATTAACTCATTTGAAAAGAAACCTTAAGACTAAATTGCTTCAGCCGCTCTTCAGAAGTGGAACTGAGCTGTCAAGTCACTTGCTCAACCTTCTTTCCTGTGCTACTGGATGAAAAGGGAAGATGTTGGTGCAAGGGACATTCTGCATGGGATCAGAGAAATCCATATACAGTGGGTCCAACGAAGATCTGCTCTGAATCACTATTGAAGAGCTACACAAGTTTTGGCTGTTGTAGTTACTTCCGTATGTGTCACTAGATGATTATTGAACCCCAGTGGTTTTTACTAGATAAGTAAGCAGACACTAAACACTAAATAGAATATTAGCACATTAGAAGGGCTACAGAAGAGGGCTGCAGAAGTGAGCCAGCATCTAAGACTGCTTCATTACAGAAAGTAGTTAAGGAAGTATTTCTGTTAGTAGATGGATCCTCTGTTTAGTAAACAAAAGGATAATGGTATCCAATGACTGGAAGTTTTAGCTGGACAAATTCAAACTAGCAATTAGTTTGGGTAATTAACCATTGGAATAATTTATCTAGGGATCTTGTATAATCCTTATCATTGGCAGTCCTTAAATCAGGATTGCCTGTTTTTTTAAAAGGTAAGCCTAGATCAACCAGGAACTCTTGGGCTTGATGCAGGATTTTATATAACAGGTTAAATTAGATGTGCATTATGATCTGGATTTAACTTCTGTGAACATGTCTAACACTGCTAATCAGGCAAAAACCTCTGGTAGAAGACTGGTGACTGGTAGCATCTTAAACTACTAGAAGTCTTTGCTCTGAGAACCAGAATTGGAGACATTTAGGATATTCCAGGATTTTTTTTTTTTTTAATCTAAGATATTTTTTGCAAGATATTTAAAACTTGGTTTTGTTCTAAAAGCCAGCATTGTTTCTGGTTTGTTCTCCTAAACCCAAAAGCCCTGTGTGTGCAGGAATTCCAGACCTTCCTCTTCTGTAATTTGCATAAGTTAAAGAAACACGTGGACTTACTGGAAAGAGTCCAGGTATGGTCAGTGAGAGTGATCTCAGATCTAGAAAACATGGCCTTCTTCAGTCAAGAAAAGGACATCCACCTTTCAAGTACATAAAAAGCTGTTGAAAAGAGCCTATTTTTCATGGCTAGGATTGGCAAAATAAGAATTACAGAAAGGCAGATTAATTTTTGCATTAAGGGAAAGCTTTCTCCAAGTACAGTAGCAGATAGCCTGGGAAAGTCTTGTAGTCTCCATTTTGGAGATCTTTAAAAGCTTTATCTAATAGATTGGGCTAATTTGCTTTGGGACGGAGGTCCTTTCCAGTGTGATTTTCTAGGATTGTATGAAATCAGGTGCAACGGCACAGTGCATCTGAAACGCTCCAGGAGATCTATAAATAGAAAACTTTTATACTATTACTGCAGTGACGTATGTGAGTGGAGAGTCATTGTACATGAATTACTTCTGCACCACTGAAAATCAGTAACATACAGATTTTAAAAAATCTGATTACAAGTCAATGCTACTGTCTTCTATTAATACTGTAGACACTGTCTAGGGGATGTGAGACTCATACACTTTATTTTCTTCATCAGTATAGCTATAGGTAGATTATTCAAACAGAACAATGATCCTGCTGGTTCTAAGCTTGGTTATTATTCTGACAGACTCACAGAATAGTTGAAGTAGGAAGGCAGTTCTGGTGATCATCTAGTCTAGCCCTGCGGTGCAGAGTGCAGTCAGCAAGAGCAGGGTGTCCAGGGCTGTGTCCATTCAGGTTCTGAATACCTCTGAGGTTATTCAAAGTATCCTTGAGATTCCACATACTCCCTGTTCCTGTTCCAGGATTTCACCACCCTCACAGTAAAAACATCTTTTATGTTTAAATGTAATTTCTTGTATTTTCATTTGTACCCATTGACTGCTGTCCAGTCAGTGGCCTCCATGGGGAAACGCCTGCCTCCATCTTCTTTAATCCCCTTGTCAGGTATTACACACATTGGTAAGATTCATACCATACATATGAGAAAAGTGATCATCTCATCACCTTAAAACACACAGGATGATCACTGCAGATTAACAGTCATTATTTATGTAAAGTACAGGGACTGTAAGATGGGATAAGAGCTTAAATTTATCTTCTGCGATATCATTTCACTAATAGCATTGGCATCAGATGCTTTTTTTTTTTTGTAACATGTGCAGACTGGAGGAAAAGTCTTCTCTTCCTTTCACATTTACTTGATGGCTGGCTGCAGGAGCTTTGTGCCATAAGGATGTGAAGTGTTTTGTGACAAGTGAGAGGGCTAATGAAGGAGGGCTACATTCATTTAGACCCCAAACCAGCCCACCTTTCTTATTTCTCCATTTACATCCTTAAAGGCATTAACTATGTACATCTGCAGATGAAGTTATGCCTATGCATAATTTTGCTTATGATTAAAAGTGTCTCAGCCTTTGTAAAAAACCTAAATTCTTGTTTCACTCCTGTGACATGAAGTTCCACAAGTTCTTTTCTCCATATGTCAGGAGTACCTTGAACGTTAACGCAATTGTACTCCAATATCAACTTTTGTGGGTTTTTGTTTGTTTGTTAGATTTTTAGTTTGGTTTGATTTTTGTTGGGTTTTTGTTTGTTTTGTTTTTGTTTTGTTGGGGGTTTTTGTTTGCTTGGTTGGTTGGTTTGGTTTGATTTGACTTTTTCCTCCTTGTTTCTGGTGTTTGAGGAAGAACTACTTTTTCTTTAATCATATAAAATTCTTGGTGTATCAAAAAATGACCTGTTTTTCAAACTTGCTGCTGCAGAGAGGTGTCTCAGAAATTTGGATTCCATAATGCAGAAACAGTGTCCATACTTTGCCCTGTGTACCATTTCATGCTGGGGTGAATGTTCTCTACTAGTGCTTACTAACAGTCCAATTACCTATTGATGGAAATGCTGTTCTGGTGATAAAAATCACAGCACCTCTCTCTTTCCCTTTCTTTCCAAGCCAATGAATAAAGTACAGACATTTTAACTTACTCTCAAAGGGCTGGTTTTTTTTTTTCCCTTTTATACGAGACTTTATGGTTTTTTTCTTGACCTTAACTACATCTATTCCTGAAATTCCTATGTGTAGTGCTGCTTGAGGAAACATATGGAATAATTGCCATTTTTATTTACTATAGATTAAACCTACCGTCCTATTATACTGAAGAGCTATACGGAATTTGTTATTCACACTCGGAAACCCCTCTGTGAAGTCTACTAGCTAATATCTTCATTTTATAGTTTGGAAAACATAACCTTAGAAAGCCTGAGTGCCTTTCTCAAGACTGCACCAAGAGGCAGTGGCCCCACAGCCCTGTGAGTCGCTCCCCTTCATCTGCCTGATGTTGGGGAGCTGAGCACTATCCCGTGGGACCCAGCAGAGCCCAGCTCCCTACTCACTGTGTGTACAATACACCACTCTTTACAATTAGGTCAATAAATTTTCCAGACTTTCAAGCTACTTTGTTTTACTGTTTTATTCACATTTGTCTCATAATCACAATAACAGGACAGGTGTGCTGCTTTTCTCAGCAGTGGTTCTGGTCCCCCGATGGAGCCAACTCCCCGGCCTTTGACCTCTGAGTTTATCTGCTCAGGAAACCGGTTTACTGCCTTGCAAAACAGCACACCCCTACGATTAGCACTTAATTACAGTGAAGCCAGTAGCAGATCTGCTAAAGTTAAGGCAATTTTGTATATGGATCATATTTTTGCATGAGTTTAAGTTTCTGGCAATCAGGTTGCCTCACGTCGAGAGCCTGCCTTTTATTACCTGCTATATGCATCTGCGTATGTTAGCTACAGAAAAATCAGGACAGCAATTCAGTTTAAATTTTACTTACCTTATTCTGTCTCCTTTCAACATTTCAAAAAATACACAAGGCACCCCAAATCATAATCCTGTTTAGGCACCACTCAGCTAGGACTTCAATCTGCAAGGCAGACAGCTACCACCACTTTAAAAACCTAATTCAAACTCACAGGACTATTACAAATAGGCCCTTAAAAAAGTAAACTCTGTGTCAGGCAGAACTTTGAATCGTATACTCTTTGCTCAGTTCAGGACATCAGAGAAGATATAAGCATCATGAATACAGGAAAAAAACGCAAACCAACAAATAACAAAACCTCCTAGAAATTATGAAAGCAGGAATATTAGTAACCTTCAGATGTTTTTTTAAATGTCTAACAGAACTCATACAGACAAGTTAAAAGCTACTAATGAGCATTTCAATCCATTTTCCCAAAGTACCAACTCTAATCTGTTCTTTTAAAAGTACTTTGCAACATCATGAATTAACATCTGACAAAAATATCTCAGGGGTAACAATAAAATAATGATGCTGTAGCCTCCAGTTTATATTACATTACCAAAAATAATGAAAAAAAATATTGTTGCCCCAGAGAGACTTGGAAGACATTCAGATACAGTAGAGCTGGGTGTGACATGAGAAGATAGATAGATTAGACAGATAGGACTGAACCAGTTAAGAAACTTTTGGGTATTCAGCTATCCAGTGTAATATCCACTCTGCTGATTGAAGGCTCTAAACTCATAATGAGTTCATATCATAAGACTCATTCCATAGTCTGATAACTTCTTAAAAGTTATTCCATTCTGTGGTAATTTTTAAGGATAGATGCTCAGTTGTTTAAGTGTTTCTGAAGTGAACAGATAACATATCTGCATGTTTAGCAGATGCATATCTTTCCCCAGA
This sequence comes from Loriculus beryllinus, assembly GCA_039877255.1. Lineage (NCBI taxonomy): Eukaryota > Metazoa > Chordata > Aves > Psittaciformes > Psittacidae > Loriculus > Loriculus beryllinus. The sequence continues at coordinate 6,797 of JBCJKH010040423.1, read as the reverse complement.
ATGAAAGAATCTTGAATACAGACTTACATCCCTCATAATCACTGTTCTTCTGTGGAAGAGCAAGAGTATTTTTTAATCATTGTTCCAGATTTCAGATACAGCCCATTCTGCCATCACTATGAGGTGAGTCAAGCTGTCTAATGGTTCTGTTATTTTCGTACTACACAGGCATGTACTGAGAGTCTAGTAGTTCAGTATCAATTCATCTTTTGGCTGAGACATCAAACTCAGATTCTGACCACTTATTGTAATTAAAAATCCCCATAAGCTTTTCACAAAGCATAGATGCTCACCACAGTGTCCTGACAAAATTCCAGCTTTGCATAATTATATTCTCTTCGTATATAATATAATTATATGAAATAATTATATTCTGCCTGAAATCCCCATGAAGTTTCATCTGGATGTAGAATCCTTCTCATTTCCAATCTCAAGTTGTTGTGCAATGCTTCTGTCTGCTCAGAAATGTGAATCACAGACAGTTGATGGGGTTTTCTGCTCGTATCTTATTTCAATATGCCAGTTTTTGAAATTTTTAAAGCATTGCAAAATAGTTTAGTCAGACATCTTCAGAAGTTCATTTCTTGTTAGCTGAAGAACAGAACAAACTGTGTTTTGAGAAAAAAGGAAAACACTTTTGAAATCTTTGCATGTAGCTCTTTTATTCTTTCAACTAACTGCATTGAGTTTGCGTGGCAAGGTTTTGGTAGCAGGGGGGCTACAGGGGTGGCTTCTGTGAGAAGCTTCAAGAAGCTTCCCCCATGTCCAATAGAGCCAATGCCAGCCGGCCCCAAGATGGACCTGCTGCTGGACAAGGCTGAGACTATCAGTGACAGCTGTAGTGCCTATGTGATAATGTACTTCAGAAGAAGAAAAAAAAGCCTGTGCAAGAGAAAATGCAGCTGGACAGAGAGGAGTGAGAAATTTCTGCAGAGAAGGAGGGCAGGAGGTGCTCCAGGCGCCGAAGCACAGATTGTCCTGCAGCTCGTGGTGCAGCCCATGGTGAGGCAGGCTGTGTCCCCGCAGCACATGGAGGTCTATGGAGAGCAGATATCCACCTGCAGCCCAGGGAGGACCCCATGACAGAGCAGGGGAATGCCAAAGGAGGCTCTGACCCTGTGTGAAGCCAACGCTGGGGCAAGCTCCTGGCAGGACTTGTGGTAGAGAGGAGCTCGCGCTGGAGCAGGGCTTGTGACTCCATGGGGAACCCATGCTGGAGCAGTCTGTTCCGGAAGGATGCACCCCATGGAAGGGACCCACGCTGGATCAATCCACTACAACTTTAATTTAGAGTGGAGGAACTTTGTATCTGTAGTTTGCTTATTAGCATGAACAGATTTTGAGGATAGCGTAAGACTGATCCTGGAGGAATTTTATGGATGTTGTAGCAAGTATAATTTTATTTCAGTGTATAGCAGACAATAAGCTATGCTAATTTCATCTTACCTTTCTCCAGACTGGAGTTCTATTAGGCATGGTTTCATATCATTAATGCAAATCCATGAAGGTCCACTTAAAATGGCAAGTGAACTCAAGTGAAATATTGCCATGTCATTTCTGGAAATGGCAATACAATTTCAGGAAGAAACAGAGCAATACATGCAAGCCAAATTGAATTGAAGCAAGAAGATCTCTGTGGGGCTTTACAGTGCTGCCACTATGATATCACAAGAAAAACAATAGCAGAGCAAGTTGAGAAGAGAGAGAGGATAAAGCTAAATCAAAACAAAATGGATCAGTGCAAAACCAAGCAGATGAAATCACAAGAGAAAACCACAAGCATTACTCTCTTCAAACTAAAACCTGGGTAGAATATCAACAAATCCTACTTGAAACATTTATTTTTGTTGTTTTCTTGTATGCATGCACATGCTTCAGTACAGTGGTTATCAACATCCTCACATCAGTTACTGCTGCAGAACATTGTGCCTGTCACAAGCTCTTTGCAAAATGGTTCAAAAGACCAAACTTATACCCAATAGCATAATACATTGATTAATATATTCCTGAGTGTGAAATTTGTAGATAACGAGACAGAACACTCACAAACCAAGACATGTAATCCCAAGGCACAGTGGGTACTGTATTCACCATGCTCAAGGTGAAGAAGCCCAAACCCCCAGCTTTACAGACCTGAATATCTGTATCAAAAATTATTAGGTCTGTGGCCTTGTCAACAGCATTATTTGCATGTGTAAAATGGACCTAGCTAGGAAGTAATCAGACTTCATTATCCTTAAGAACATGACATCCTGAGTATCTAGACTTTCAGACTCTCGTAAACATTCATTTGTCCTCACAGCACCTATGAAGTAGGGAAGAGCCTTTTATTTCAGTTATCATGAGTCACCAATGCACAGGGACTTAAAGAAGTATTTACATATATATATAAATGTAAATATATATATATATGTGCAAAGAGATTTTTATTAGAATTTTCAAAAATACATTCCTGCATAATTCCCACTGCTTTCAGTGTGTAATTTCCACAGACTATTGCACTGCAATATTACCAATTTAGTACATAAAAAAGTTGGCCACTGTTAAAATTTCCAACAATAGCTCCAAATTCTTCTCAGTAGCTAAACCAATGAATTTTCATTTCTCCCTCCCTGTTCAGTGCTGAAGTAAAAGCTCTTGAGTTGAAAGGACAGGGTAAAGGACATAGACGAGGTGATGTGAGCTGCACCTGAGCAGCCCTGTTGAGCAAAGTGTGCTTGGTTGTAAACTGACCATCAATTCATTGCAATGTGTCACTCTTTCAAAGCTTAATACGATGTCCCATAGCTGAAGTGTTATTTTGCATCTTGGACTGTTCTGGTGTCATTTTTTACTTGCTCTTCATATCCATATAGCATACTTGAACAGGCCAGTTACCCCAAAGTGGATTGTCAAGTGCTTCAGTGTTTGAATATCCAGCCCAAATTCAAGTACTTAGGTGCCCTATCAAATGCTTAGTGAGAATAGGAGATTGAAAGCCAGAAAGTTGCAATCTTTGTGCTGTAATCAGCTGGATAAATGAGTTGGTTAACCCATGGAAGTTAGTGTCCAGCTCTGTGGCAGAAGTAGTCACATCCACCCTGCTCTGGACACATGCATTCATTTTGTTCAGTTCTGTGACTTCTGTAAGTCCTATGTGTCAACCCTATGTCTATACTTTATAATTAGGCTAGTGTGACTGATTTTGAGTCAGTGTTATTAGAAGTGAGGGCTATATACCAAAGTAGTTCTTTAATGACGCACATTTAGGTGTATGTGGGACAGCATAGGAAGGGTAAGATTACTAGGACAGTCTAGACCAGAAGACAAGAAGACAGGTGTGGTCATGTCCATATCTATTAACAGGAGCAGTCCCTAGAGTGAACTGTTCCTAGAACCATACTTAGGCTCTATTTCAGAGGGGACTAGTTCATTCCAACAGAAAGCACAAGTGTGAGCACACATTTCTGCCACAGATAGCCCAGATGCAAGGTCCAAGAATATAAATGGCAGACAAATTATTTTACCATCCAAACTCATTTTTCTCTCATGTTCCAGGCTCCTGTACAAATTCTAGTCAGTGGAATGTATAAACCTATATGAACTGTCAGCTAGATAAGCTTTTCTTAATTTTATCCTGAGTTCTACTCGTATTCAGTTATTGGGTCTATTTTTGCATCTTACTAGCCCTTCTAATGGCTATTACTCTCCACTCATTTGATCAAACTCTACAATAAGGACTGTTATTATCCTCTGATTAAAAAAATCTGTGTCTTCTGGTAATCCCATAAGAAGACAGGCTGAGAAAGTTGGGGCTGTTCAGCCTGGAGAAGAGAAGGCTGCGTGGAGACCTCATAGCAGCCTTCCA
>JBCJKH010040416.1:0-11963 GCA_039877255.1 Loriculus beryllinus | reverse complement strand
ACTGGTTCAGTGAAAGTATTTTACATCCCATAGAGGCTGTGGCTGCATGCAGACTGTTTTATTTCCCAGTGGAGACCATCTCCTCTCTCTCCTGTGAGAGTGTGTGCCCTTTTCCTTTCTGATCTTTGGTTATCAGTCAAAACAAGAATTCTCCAAACCACTGGTCTGAATCATCCATGCTGACCTTATGCCATGTCTCTTCCCATGGATTAATTTGAAGAAGCATTGCAGAGATTTATGCTTTGTACCCAGCATGGGGCCTGAGTGTGTAGAGTGGCCCTCCAAGTTTGAAAATGTACTCTTTAGATTACCCAGCACATCCTTTTTTGGATGCCTCTAGATGTTGTCCTCCTTGCCCCAGCCTGGGTAACCTGGTCAGTGCTCCTTGCTGTAGGACCTCAAATCCTTTCTGGTCTCCTCACATCAGCCCTAAATCTCAGTGCAATGTACTGTAGCTCTCGGGTCTGGCCTCTGGTTTTCATGTGCACCAAATGCCTCTAAAGAGAGACTCCTGTTTTTCTTTTTTTGATGCAAAGACAAGAGCAAGCCTCCCCCTTCTCCAAGTCCTCTGTCATTCAGGGCTTATTTTCCCCTTCTTGAGCCCCAAGATGGGTATCTAGAGGCCACCACTGCATCTTTTCTTCTGAAGCTTCCAAATCAAAGGGAAATAATTAGCTGAGGACGAGAAAGCTTGGACAAAAACAAGCTGTCAACAAGAAGAAGGTGCTAATGTGTCTGTCATCCCTCTTCCCTCCTGGCCAGTCCTCAGAGGTGGAAGCCTGAGTGCTCTGTCTCCAATGGAGGAGAGGGCATCTCTGCTCAGCATCCTTCACCCATCAGCCACAACTGTCTCCAGACATCAGCTCTCATCTTGTGAAGATGTGTCTTGCTCTTGGGCTGATTTCTTCTGTTGTTCCCTGTTGTGTGGTTTGGAGGGTTTTGTTCCACGTATAGCTTGTATGTCGATGGCTGTGACTTCCCTGGTGCAAGTGCTTTCAGCTCAGGTTTTATCTGCGAACGTGGATGCCTAAAATCGATTTGTATCCTAAAAGTGCCTATTTCTCTTCATTACAGGGAGACAGGTGTGCAGAATGAGTAGCTCAGATGTAGGTGTCTGCAGTTATTAAGTTAAGCAAGACGAATCCTGGTGTCAGCATCTCCCTTGACTTTGCTTAGGGGTTTGCTCCTTCTCCTGTAGGACTCCTCGTGGTGACTTTGATGCAGGGTGACAGTCCTGGGAGTCTTGAAACTTGCTAGATACTTTCTGCCTGAGATGTGACAGAGCTTCCTGGGGGGAGGCATGCTCTCAGGCCATATTTCTGTAACAGCCCCACACTACAGCTTCCTCCTGTACCGCTCTTTGCCACAGGATGTGTTTTAAAATGTTGATTTGAACAGCATGTAGGGTGTTGGCATTTCAGAGTGTTGCCTGTCCTGAGTCTCTGAGAGGGTGATGAACAAAACCTTGACTGGGTCACAATTTTCAGTGACAAAACACACCTTAGTTATTTCATTCCCTACTGATTTTGGGACTGAGGAGCAAGCTTTTGCTTTTTGCAGGTGTTTCTTGCAGTGTCCTTCCTTTGCCTTGGTGAGCAAACATCACACGTAATTGCATCTCTAGGGGACTTTGAACTAGATATTTGTATCTGATTTATCTTTAATGTTGCTGTTGGCTGAGGTGCTTTGGGGTGATTCTGCTTTGTCAGGCTGGAAGATGTAACTCCATGGAGGTCTCCTCTCTTTCTCTGCCCCATCCCTCATCCCTGCTACAGAAATACTGCTATAATGGTACAAGTGGGGCCACTTAACCTCAGTTCCCTTGTCACCCATGTTCTCCATGGTTCCAGCCTCAGGCCTCCAACAGAGATGCACAAGTTGCTTCCATCTGTGCAGAAGAAGCCTCGGTTTGGGGGAGGACCCAGGTGCCGGGTACAAGGGGCAGTGGCCCTGCAGAGCACGGCCAGCTCAGTTCATTGCTGCCACCTATTGCTGGGTGAGGGAAAGAAGCAGGGCTTGGCTGCACAAATCCGGAGGTGAAAACATCTGAGGACCGTTGCTCGAAGTTTACATAAGCGTTGGAGTATAAATCTCCCCAGAGCTGTGACCTCAATGTGAGACTATCACCCTCCATTGCCCTGCTCCATGAGGGACTTTCTGGTGCCTGGTGCTGCAGTGAAGGGCATTACAGAAAGCAGGTTTTAAGGCTGGCAGTGAATTTCTAGGAGGGTTTTGGAGGCCAGGGCTTGCTAACTTCTAAATGAATTCTTGCACACTTCAGCCTTGGTGGTCTTGCTGGTGGTAAGACTTGAAGAGTCTTACTTTCCAGTGCAGGAGAATTTGCCTGGCCAAAAGTGAGCACAACCATGGGTGAAGCTTCCAGCAGCTGGAGTGAAGGAAGCATCTACCCCAGCCTTCAGCAAGACTTTTGTCTGTTGCTTGTCTGCAAGGCTAACGATTTCTGAGGGAAAAGGAGCATCCCTGCACTAGCAGTGGCCTAAAATACCCCATAACAGCACACAGTGCAGTGGTGCTGGTTTCTTCTCCAGAGAAGCAATTAATTCTTTGGTCTGCTCTTGGGCTCCATGAGGTTTATGGCAGCATCTCTCACCTCCTTGTGGGGATTGCTTCCAGGCTTTGCTGTCTCACTCCCCTGACATGTCCTCCAGCACCCATCACTTTTTCCTCTACCTGGCATTAGAGGGCAGTCAAAGGAAGCCTTGCCTCTTCCCCGGCTCTTCGGGCTGTCATCCAGTGCCTGCACCCACCCCGAGAGCAGAAGGTTGAATCCAAAGTGGAACCCATCCGCAGACTTTGCCTTGCCCTCGCTGCCTTGTTTTGAGTTTCTGTCTGTGCCTTCACCTGTCAGATACAAACTCGCAAACTCGTGTTTGACATTTGGGATACAGCATCTGCAACACTGATAAATCCCACACGCTGTTTCTCCCCTGCTTTGGCCTCCATCTCCTCCTAATTGACATCTTTGAATCTTGTCTCTGTTTGACAAATCAGGCTACTTATTATAAGTGATGACATATATAAATATTGCAGGCATTTGTTTAACGTCTGGATACCCTGATAATAAAAGCTATCAGAATCTCTTCCCCCTCTCCTTGCATAGCAATTACTACCAAAGAGTTTTCTCCTCCATCACAGGAGCAGGATGTGGAGAGTGTCTGTGACAGCAAGATTTCCCTCTTGTATTGGGGGAACTTGGTTTTGGGCAGTACAACAGCTTTTTTAAACCTAATGCAGCAGCAGCGCAGAGAAACTGTGCAAGCTGTGGGTAAGTAACCAGGGAATCTTGCAGGAGCCCTTTTGCTTGCAAAATTCTGGGTTTGGTGGGCCTTGGTGTCTGGGGTGGCAGTGGGTGCCATTGCAGGTTGAAGGTGCAATCTTGACTCATGGGTGCTGTGCTTGTGCCTTACTTGAGCCCGCTTGGTGCTGCAGGAGCCTGGAGCCAGCGCCTGGTCCTGCATCCCTGCTAGCACACTGATGGCTCTCCTGGGCTGAGGCTGTCAAATTGCAGGGTATTATTTTTAGCCTGGTTTCCTGAGGAAAAGAATCTAGCTTATGTGATTATACTGTCTGTCAGTGCTTTTCCTCCCACCATCCTCCTCTTAACAAGTTTTGAACCTTGTCAAATTTACCAGGATGGATAGAGAGCTTCAAGACGTGAAGTTCCTGTACAACTCCCTGCAGATTAGCAGGAGGGGCCACCTTCCTCAAGGAGGGCATGAGGCTGGGTCACAGCACCCAGGGCAGAAGGAGATGCTGGGGAAGGTGCGAGACAAGAGGCTGGGAACGGCCTCTCCACTGAAGGTTTAGTATCTCAAATATAGATATTAAGCACTCATGCCTTAATTAAAGTTAATTTCAGGGGGACGTGTTTTATTACAAAAGACTCCTCCAGCTCAGGTGTGTCCACACCATCTGCTTGGAGCTGATGGTGGCAAAGCCCTCAACCCCGCCAGAAGCTGGGACCGGCTGTGAGAACCAGCCTTTCTCACAAGGACAAGCTCATCAGAAAAGCCTCTTTTCTTCCCCTTGCCTCCTAGTCCATGTTATTATTGACAGTAATTTATTAGGGGTTTTTTTTAAGAGCCAAGTGCTGCTTTTGGCAGGGGAAGCAGGAAGGAAAAGCTTAATTTCCTATGACTCCTCAGTGTGGGTTCTCTGATGGCTAACAGTGAGGTTGAGCAGGCTGTCCTTTATGGACAGCCCTCTTTATGGGGCTATCACTGTCTCCTTTGTCCAGTTATTTATTTTCATTAAGCTTTCAGAAACATAATAGTTTGCTATTTCTACCCTATGTCAAAGCTGGAAGTTATTAAACAGTGGCTTCATTGAGACGGACATGTGTGCACAGACACATAGGAGCTCCTGTTTCATAGGAGGCTGGTCTTAATGAGAGGCAGCTCCTACTAATGCTTGCTTACTTTTTTGGTTGAGTTGTTTTCTGGGAATGGAATTTTTATGGGAAATCCTAAGCCAAACAATGATGCTAATAAGCTGTAATCAAAAGCAGGGAGGGAGGGGACCTTTCTCATCCCATAGCTCTTCCAGAGATTTTGAAAGAAGTGCTTATTCTACACCAAGATAAATACAAGATACTTTTTTATTACTTTTTTTAGCCAGAAGATGAGGGTGAAACTCCCAAGACTGTTTTGTGGCTGGGGCCTTGGTGGTAATGTTGGAGACAGAGGTACGAATGCCTGCTTTGAAGGGCTTGAATCAGAGCCATCTGCATCCCTGGCCAGCACCCAACACACCAAGTTATTTGTGCTCTGTGAAGCTTCTTTTTTCTTGTTTTATTTCTTTTTTTTTGTGTGTGTGTGTGTTTTTGGTTTTTTGGTTTGTATTTTTTTTTTCTATTATTTTTTTCAACTGCAGACAACTCCACAAAGATGCTGAAAAATCCCTGACCTGGGTAAATAAATGTGTCATTTGAAACGGCCTTTCTTCCTCCTCCATGTGGGATCTTGGGTTTGGCAAGTTGGCATTTTCAACTAAATCACATTTTTGTTTCGATTTCTGACCGTCGTTAAATCACAGTGAGTGGGTTTAGCCCAGAAGCACAGATGTTGTCGGGTAAACCTGAGTAATTCTCCTTTGCTGCTGCCTTCTCCTCCTTCAAATAGCTACCTGAATTTTGAGGCTTATTGTCACATATTTTGATGTAAAACCTGGATGTGGCTTCAGATATACTTGGGAGAGATCCAAGTTATTCAGGGCAAGCCCAGAATTCCTCATGAAATGCTCACCTGCCTAAAGAAGGCTTTAAAAAAAATCCTGTAGTAAGAAGGAAAAAAAAAAAAAGAAGGAAAAGCCCTTTTTACCACTTAATGCAGTGTTTTGGCTTTGTGTGAGGTTTTTTGGGTTGTTTTAATTTTGTTTTGTTTTGTTTGATTTTTTGTGGGCAACCTTTAGATAAAAGGGACAGAACCTCTAATTGCATTACTGAGGGAGGCTTAATAATATTTGCCCAAAGTTATCTTGTCGTGAGAATTCACCAGAGTATATTTAGTTTAATTTCTGCTGAAATCCTGTTGCTTCATCCCTTACTGCTCTCCAAAGACTTTGTAGGGCTGCCTGAGGAAGGAGAAACTGCAGGTTTGGGTGCTCCAAAGATGATTGTTGCATTTGGAGAGGGCTGGTGAAGACGTGAGCTTTGGAGATGCGGTGTTGTGTGCCTTCTGATGCTGGCAGGGCATAAGACCAAGCTTGTACTGCAGCAGTTTCTCAGTGGTTTGTCTTTTGAGATAGCTATTGATATCTTTATTCTTGTAAAGTCTTCCTATACTGAGTGAGAGGTACTTAACTCCAGACTAAATTTGGCTGGCTCAGCTGCAATAAGGACCATCAATTCCTGAGTAAGCAAGCCTCAAGTTTATCTGGTTTGGACCTGGGAAAACACTGGGGGGCCTACTTCTGAGCACCTTGAAAAAGCAAAGCCCAGAAGCCCTTCAGTTATGTTTTGGAAAGCATGTTGGGATCTTGGAAAAGCTCTGCTGAGGGATGAGAAGTGAGTCTTCACACTGCGAAGGATCTCGCTTCTGCTGAAGTGGGCAATCAGATGCTTGCGAACTGGTGCCACCAGAAATTAATTATAAGCTTAATCATGCTACTGCCTCTCCGTGTCCCTGTGTCACACAACAGGGATCTGGTGAGCATGCTGATGATTATGGGCATGGGGCCAGTTGGGGAGTATCCTTGCTCCCCTGATAATCACTGGTGTCTTACAGGAATATGCGACTGGCAGGATCTCATGGCTCACTGTCTCCAGTTGCTTGCTATAACAAGGAGCCACTCACCGTACCCCTTTTTTATAAACTTTATTGAGAGCTATCTCAATAGCAGGTGGGTTTTTGCTCTTGCTGTTCCCATGGAGGCTGTTTCAGGCCCTGGCTCATACGATAGTGAATAGTAATTAGCCAACCTAAATGTGCTAATGAGTGGTTTGTATCTGCTCTCTCCAACCTCACCACAGTACTCAGGATATGATCACTCAGAGATGTTCTTCATTAGCAGTTAATAGGTTTTTCTCTTTGTCTCCTGGAAATACTTCTGAATTGTAGATGCCTTTTCATAATGGTGTCCTGTCATCCTCCCGCCCAGTCTGTTGTAGGACAGCTAAACCACATAGTCTTCTTGTTTGTCATGTCCACTGAGTTTTCATCCATGCCACTGACCTTTTAAACATAGACTTGGATTTTGTACTGTTGCATGTCATTCCACGTCTACCATTCTGATTCTCAAAGTCATCATTTCCTTCCAAATGATGTCAAAACTCATTGTTGTGGGTCGTTTTGCCTCCTAAGCAGAGAGTTTGATGACTATTAGTACCCTGTCGTTAAGGGAGTGTTGGATGTGAGTGGTGACTGAACAGTCTGCTCTGTGAAATCCCTCCAGACTGCCTCCTTTTTTGGTATTATCTATTGTAACCTTATTTTTTTAGGCAAAGCTTTTCTTTGATTCATAATTCTTATTGTAATGTTCCTCTCCTACAATTTAACTAATCATTTGCCTGTGTGGCACAATATCAAATGTTTTTCTGAAGTCCAGATGGTCAAGCTCTCTCACAAAAGACAGAGATTGGCTTTTGTCTGAAAAAAAAATAAATAGGCTGTTATCTCCAAGAAACTGTATTTGCCAGGCTTGCCTGGCAGAACCGATCTGTGTGAAATCCAGTCTGTGTTTTACCCTTTTTTGACTTTGAGTTGTTTCGCAAGCAGAGATGTTGCTCAGACTAGCCTGAGCAACCTGTAGCTGCCTGAAACACATCCTCCCACCCCAGCCTTAAATATTCTCTCTTCTTTAATCTAATATCCTCCTTCCCCTCCTGCTCCCCCTTGTTAGATGAATTTAAAATAATCTGCAGAGAAAGGAGTCTCTGGGAAGCAGGCAGCTCTGTTGGAGTGATTATTTCCACTACAGTAAAGGTTGAAAACTAGTTACAATTACCACTCCTAGTTTTACATGCTAACGGGATTTGCCTTTGGGGGATTAAGCTAACTACTCTGTCATGCAGGTGAGTGTTTTGTTTTGCTCCTTTGAACCATACTTTCTCAGGCTGTCAAGGAGTTTGCTGGGGAAGATAAAGGATGCCATCGTATCCCGCTTTCCAAAGTCCCGACCATGGCTCTGTGTGCGCGCCCGCACAAGAAAAGCTTCTTTGCCTTTGCAGTAGCTCAGGTTGGAGAGATTGATTTCGGATTGTTTCAAGGTCATCTCAGGTGCATCTTTTTGTGGAGTTCACTTGCACAGCTTGAGAAATGCAGATCCTTTTTAAATTCTTCCAGGTGATACAGCTGTGAATCAAGGGGCATCAGGGGAAAACGAACCTGGATGTTTCAAGAAAATAGAAATAAGGAGACTTGATCCAGACTCTGTGCAGTACTAGAACAATGAAGCTTTCAGGTTGGCACCATGTGGGTTCTCAGACTGAAGGCGAAGAGTTTCTCGAGCCAGGAGTTTTCCACTTAATTTTTCATTTTGACAGAAGATATCAGTGTAATTGACTTTTTTTGGACAGGACTTTGCTCAAACCATCCTGCTGAGCTCTCGTGACTCTTTGCGAATGGAGCCAGTGTCACCTCAGACTAGAGACCTTCACTAAAAGGAATAAGTAGCCTTGTGCCAAAAATTTAGGGGATGGAGCTGCTGCCTCTAACTGATACTTCTTTGCATAATGTGGCATAATCCATTGGTGTCACAACCAAAGGACTGGTCCCTGATAATGCAAAAAAGGCAGCTAGCTATGTCAGTGGACCACCATGGATAAACATCCTTCACATCTCTGGCCAGTGCAGAAGACATCAAAAAAGATGGACAGATGTGCTTAATTTGCAAGGTGGGTGTGGAGTTCCACTTCACAGAAACAGCCCAAAAAGGGACCAAACCAACACCAGACCAAGGCCTTGAAGGGAAGGAGGAAACCCAGAGACTGGTTATGATTTTGGAGAAAAATATTCAATTTTGCCTTAGGAAAGTGATCTAAGGATTTCAACAGTTATGGGACCAGGTTGATGCAGCCAGAAAGCAGCACAATGGATGTCAGCAAGAGATTTTGTCACAGAAGATGGTCCTGCACTGTAAAATTAGTGTCCATTTCCACATTTGAACTGTGTAAAATTAAGGGATTTAACTTGTGCATCGCTCTAGGTTTGGGAAGATAAAGACGTTGCGCTCCCTAAGGAGTTGTATTCTGCAGATGTCCATCCTCCTAAGTACAAAACATCCTTTTGATCCTACCAGAGTCAGGATTACCTTAAACATCCCTGAGTAAACAGCCCTAGTATCCTTTCACAGCTGATGTAGGAGAAAGGCAGGACCAGAAATTGTTTTTCTCTTGGCTCTATGGAGAGGCTGTAGCTTTAGGAGATTATTGGAATGAAACAAATCCCTAGTGAATTAATTGAAAGGGTCAATGTCTGTAGTTAATAAGTTAAAATTGCCTATAGTTATCCAGCTGTGTCTTTCATGTCATCTAGAAGATGTTGGTGAAGCAGGAGCCATCTAATATGTAGACTGAGTTTGTTGGTGGGTTTCTTTCTCCTCCCTGCTGGCCAGTGGTTTTTCAGTGGTTACATGCACAAGTATGTTTTTGACATTTATCTGAGTTTAGCTAAGATCTAGTTTTGCCTCTATTCCTCTTTGCTGATTTTTTTTTCCAGTTAGGTGTTGGTTGGAATAGCTTGACTTAATGACATATTTTCAGCACTGATTTCAGTGGTGACAGTTACTAATGGTTTCATGATAAGAAACAGGTGTTTCAGTATGGTCCATCAGGCAGAAGAAGAACAATGCCTCCCCAATGTCATTGTTCATGATGTATTCAATGACTGCTAGCTTTTTTTAATGAAGATTTTGTTCAACCACATAGGTAGCATTTACTATTTAGTATGCAAGCTTTGGGCAAGCTAGTGGAGTGGAAAAACTTTTAATTTCTTTTTAATGCAAACATGGATCTTGCAAGACCTTGTCAAGTGACTGGAATGGGCACAGGCTTGTGCATACATCTCTGAGACTCACCTGGTGATCCTCTGCAAGAAAGTCCTGGGTACTTCTCATAGGAGTTGTGGTTCAAGGGACAGGTCTGAGCCTGAAGGGATCACGGCGATTCTCCTGGCTACCCCCTGTTTTGCAACGAGGAGACACTCCTGGAATGGTTTGAGCAGGAAATATCATTAATATAACATGAGCATTGCAACAGCTCCTGGGCTTTGCCACCCCTTTCCATGTTTTCCCATGGATGGGCAGGTAAGGAGTGATGTTTTGGAGCACAAGGCTATCAAATATGCTGGGTAGTTTTTTCAGACAAGTTGTGAACAGGTGTCACTTGCCCTCAGTATGCCAGTGGGTTTGATAGTCATTTTGCTTGACTAAGACCACTTGGCCAAGAAAATGTACTCTGCATTTCTGCGAATCCTCTGCTCCCTCTTTGCTGCTGTTTACACCTCTGCCATTTACACTGCACCTCTATTCTTCATGCGATCTAGCAGCAAATAATGCAAAAGACCTTTGGCTCAGTGTAGGCGCCGTGTAGGCACTTTTCCACATCCTGTGCCAGAGAAGTTCCCAGGGAGAGCTGCTCTCTCTGTGACTCAGTGGGGCTGTCTGTCTGGAAACTTGTAGCTTCTTGCACCTTTATTTTGTATCACAACCTATAGGTTTGTTCTGTAACCTTTTTACTGGCCATTGATGTTTGATATCACAAAGGGGTGGATCAGTGCAAGGTTCACCAAAAGTGCTTGATAGGTCTCCAGTGCTGCCTCGCACACCAGTCCTACGCTTGGGCTTTCTAGTGAACAAGGAGAAAAAAGATTAATTGGTGATAAATAATGCATTTTGTTCCCACCTAAAGGTTGTTTGATCTCCACAGTCTTCATTCCTCCAGTGACAGGGAGCTCAGTGTTAATAGCTCTTTGTTACCCATCACAGGGCTTAAAAAGCCTGAGCAGAGCTGTGCTCAGCTAATACATCCGTGCCACAGGCAAGGCTTCCCATTACTTTCTTTACAAAAATTAAAAAGAAAAAATCTTCTCTCCTGTGGTGACTTTTCACAGCAATTTCTTGAAGTGAAACAATTAATGAACATTAAACATACTTTTCCAGGGAAAGCAGCAATCAACAGAAAAGATATAGTATCCCTCTAAAATCTACCTCTACTTATACACATGCACACAGAGCCCCTTCAAGGCTGAGTAGAATTGGAAGTGATAGTTACCAGTATAATATTTAAATGAGTGCTAATTACCATAAACCATTTGGATTTTTATGTCTCCTTCTGTACAGTATGTAAATCAGGGCTAGAATGGGTCTGTGAGCATGTATTGGGCCTCTAGTGTTGTGGATTAAAAAGCTGATTTTCAGTACTGGGATTTAGCTGCTGCGGTTCCATTAACGTTAATGGGAGCAATGGGGCCAACCCTGGCCACTGTGGGGAAGGTTTTCCCTCATCTTCAGAGGTGGCCCTTCTCTGCAGACAATTTGTGTTCACGTTCCCATCCCAGCTTCCTGTCTGGAAAGGCTTCCCGAGGAGGATGCTGATTAGATGCCAAAATGACTTGGATTTGGATCTAGATAGAGGGGTGTCTTTCCATCAGCATAAAGTAGCAGTTTTTACACATTTTATTGGGTACTAAGGGCTGTTTATGGCGTTTCAGCATCCGAACTGTGAGTAAGGTAATTCCACGGTTCATGGTTTGCTGGGCAGTGCTGTTCCTGCATCCATGCCTTTCATCTCCTATTCTCCATCCTTCCAGCCTGGCCTGCAACCCTGAGCAGAGGGAAAGGGACTTCGCATGAAGCTGCTGGACACCGGCAGATCTTCAGGCATCCTGTGATACCCTGTGACACCTAGCCCCCTTTTTGTCCTTCTACTCTGCCCCCTCTCCTACTGTGGGGACCTAGTTTGCCTTGCAAAGTGGTCTCATTATAAATGCATCAGCCTCTGCCGGTCTCACATGCACAGCCTTCATTTAGCCCTCCAAGCTCGATTACATCTGAGGATGTCTTGGGGTAATTAAGTAATATTAGAACATTTTATTTTCTTTTTTTTCCCCTTCCCTAATGCAGCTCTCAAAGCACAAGCCTCAGTTCTCACCCACTGGAGGCCACTTCTCCGAGCTTCTGAATTCTCCTTAATGTACCTTGCCATGAATGAAGGCTAATTACATTTCTGAAAGATGTCATTAGTGTCATATTCATGCTGGGTTTCAGAGAGCTGGCATGAAGCAGGGAACACTCCCTTAGGTGTCTTTCAGCTTCACCATGTGCAGTGCCATCAATGAGGAGAGGGGTTCAAACCGGATGGGCTTTCCAAACAGCAAAGGGGAGCTCAGACAGCAAAGAAAGATGCTTTGGGCTTTGTTGTGAGCAATCTCTTTTCTTGGATGTTTTGCACCCTTCTTCTCCGGAGCTCATAGTGGTTTACAAATATTAACTATGTTGTGAGCAAT
>JBCJKH010040411.1:0-15098 GCA_039877255.1 Loriculus beryllinus | reverse complement strand
AAGGGAGAGGAAATACCAATAGATCTTCCATCCCCAGTGTTCAAGGCCAGGTTGGACGGGGCTTGAAGCAACCTGCTACAGTGGAAGGGGTCCCTGCCCGTGGCAGGGGCTGGAACTGGAGAAGCTTTAAGGTCCCTCCCAACCCAAACCACACCGTGATTCTGTGATGGATCTATCCTCCTTACCCATCTGCCCATTGTAGCATCCTCCCACCAGCACGAAGGAGTCTTTGGGGTTGTATTCCAGGGTCACGAGAGGCGATGGCGGCTTGAGAACCATCTCAGGCCTGCTGGAGTTCTCTGCCAAGAAGGGATGAGTGAAGAGCAAAGTGCAGGGGCAGCCTGGAGGACGAGCACCCACCTCCAAACCAGCCTCATGCTCCTGCACCCGCTCCCCCACACCGGCCTGGAGGAGGTGGCTATGGCACCACTGAGCCAGGGAAAGGAGGGACCCCTGGTACCCCAACCCGTGGTACCCTGACCCCTCCTCTTTGTGTTTTTCACCCCAAAACACAGAGGTCTGAGAGAGCCGTGACAGAGCAGGGCAATTCCCCCCCGCGCTTGTGCAGCCTCTGCTGTAATCAATC
The DNA here is from genome assembly GCA_039877255.1 of Loriculus beryllinus. Classification (NCBI taxonomy): domain Eukaryota; kingdom Metazoa; phylum Chordata; class Aves; order Psittaciformes; family Psittacidae; genus Loriculus; species Loriculus beryllinus. The sequence continues at coordinate 14,512 of JBCJKH010040411.1, read as the reverse complement.
ACAAGTGAACCGCAGCAAGACAAGAACCACATCAGAGCGGGGCTCAGCTGCCTGCTGCGGTCACAGGCTCTGCAGCTCATGGTGCAGTGCGACGTTAGCGGTTATTTCCCACCTGTCAGCCACCTTTCCGGCCCCATTCCTCCCCTTCCCCGCATTGATCCGTGGTCAAAGCAGACCCCGACCCCCTGTTCACCCCGTCCAGAGTGCTGTGAGGCTTCATTACACGCTTCGAAGACACAAAGTGCTTCCGCAGCGGCAGCATTGCTGCCTGGTGAGCTCTGCCCTTACCCAGATCCCAGATGTACGAGTCAAGGCTCATGTCTTTCTTGCTTTGCTGGAATTCCAGGATGGAATAAGCCACTGCCAGTTTCTTGCTTGCGTTGGGGCACCAGGAAAGGTGCGTGGCCGTCCTCTTGGCTGTGTTGGGATCCCTTTTTGATAACAGGACATCAAATAAAGACGTTAGTTTGCTAACAGCTTCGGCAGGCCCTGGGATGACTGTCTCCCAAAGGAAGCTGTGGGAATTGCAATTAAAACAACTCATGAGCACTGAGTGCAGGAAACGATTCTCTTGGGGGTTGGGTGGAAGGAGAAGAGTTGATTTAATGAAGTCTTTCCAGTTACATGTTTCTAAGAATCCAGCTATGTTACTGGATCTGACTTCTAGAGATGACCTAAACAGCCCCTGACATGGGGAAAATTATCTTTGAGGCATAAAAGGAGCTCATCAAACCCTGCTTAAAGCACTGTTAGGAAATGCTCAGAGCAGTCCCTGCATGGTGGTACCTATCTCCAAAGTGTTTTGGGCGGGGTGGAGAGGAACAGATGGAGTTAGGGAGCAGGGGGCTGCAGCATGGTTCTCCATCCATGAACCCATCCAGCACGATCCTAAAGCTGCTGTGTTCTCCACCTCCTTTGCCTCCAAAGGCAGGTTGATACGTGTGCTGTGTGGAGCGCCCGGTGAGCCCCGGTGAGCCCCGCTGCCTGTGCTACCTGATGGCACTGATGGTTTTTGCAGAGGGGGGCTCGATCTCCACCTCTATCATCTCCTCCTCTTCAAAGTACTCCTCGTAGATGTCGATGGCGTTGTTCTGCTTGACGCAGTGCTCCATCAGCTACGGGGGAGCACAGGCAGGGGCTGTGGGCAGCTGCCTGTGTGAGGGGACAGACAGCGGGCGGGCAGGGGGGCTCTGGGAGCAGGGTATGGTCTGTCCTTACGGTGCCGAGCTGTGTGATGACGTTGATGTAGCGCTCATCCTTCTCCAGCTTCTTCCTGAAGCGCGCTGTCTGCTCAGCCTCGCGTGGGTTCACATCCTTGGGCCAACCGCCCTCCACGTGGTTGACACCGCGGGACTGCACCTTCACTCGGTCCGTGTTGACCTGGGGGTGGCCAGGAGGAAGCAAAGGTTTGAGCCAAAAAGGGTGCATAACCTGACCTAAACCATGCTGTGAAAACCCCGCTCCCCCTCATTTCCCAAAGGAAGACAGGTTGGGAACACTGGTGCTGTTCAGAAGAGATTATTGTATTCTAGTGCCTAGCACTGTTCCCAGACACTGTTTAATTTACTTGCTGGAGGTAGTCTTAATGTTCCCATCGGTGAGATGAGCTTAAACATCTACTGTAGAGCAAGAAATGATTCAACGCGTGCTCTGATTATGCCAGTGCAGGATGGGCTGGGAATATTAAAGTAGTTGCCAACCAGTAATGCCCCTTTTTTAATTATTGAGAACAACTCTGCTGTTGTCACAGATAAAAGACAAAGGCTTGGCAGAGAAAATTGAGATTAAAACCCCACCACCACCATCAGCAAAACCAACAGGAGATTTGGAATCACCAGGTGTTTCTTTCCAGATGTTCTCTCTGATGATACCGTTGAGTGGATTTAACCAGAGCCAGAGGATAAATGTGAAAGCTACTGTTCTGTACCAGTGCTTATCTGCACCTTTTTAGTACAAACAGCACAATTCAAGTAGAGGAGGTTAATGATTTCCCACACAATGTAATCTAGTTTATAGATCTGTATAAAGGTTTTATGGCAACACTTGATTATGTGATGTCCCAGATGATTTATCAGAGAAGCTGATGTAAAAGACCAGCAAGAAATGCTGGGGAATTAACTATCTAATTCTTTCTGGGAAATAAACAAACACTCAGAGCCCTCAGGAAACTTGAAAGCCGTCTGGTGCAGAAAACAACTTGTAATTTGTTTGCCTTTGATGACTCTCTTTAGTCGCAGGTAATAGTGATAAATTCACAACTTGTGACAAGTAAAAAGAGGAGTGGGAAAGGCTCAGCACACATTAAAGTCATTTAAACACACACAGAATACGGGGTCTACAAAGCAGGTTTGCCTCACAGTGCTTTGCTGCTGAAAGGCAGGTGGGAAGGAAAAGCAGGCTGTACAATGGACTTTGAAATAGCTGCTGAAATAGCAACAGACCAGGAACAGAATGGCAAATAAAACATGAAGATTAGCAGAGAGAAGTGTATCGTCCAAATTCCATTTTCCTTATGTCACTACAAAAGGCCGTTAATCAGGACTATCCCCACTACACAGGTTACCAGAACACAAACTGCATCTGTAGTGATTTCCCTCTATGTGACCAACATACAAAGCTGTGCTTGGAGCAAGAGCTTCAGCCATCACAAGTCATCAGCTGTGATTGGGAGTGAGGAGTTCTCCTCCCTGCCAATGAACTTCTAAGGATGAAGCCATACGACAAAGATGGTCCATAGCTCGGAACACTCCTCTTTCAAGCACTCCAGCAAACCAGTGATGACCTTCAGCTCTGCTGTCTGGACAAGACAAGTAGTAACAGATTCATCTTGAATTGTAAGCACTTACATGAAGCATCTGAATGAGAAGTACAGAGGTCCAGGTAGCACCAGAGAGAAACACAGCTCATGTGAGACGATGAAAGCTCAGTTAACTACTTTTTTTAGCTTTGGTATCCATGGCTCTAGTTTTTAAGATCTCATTCTCTGTGAAACCAGAAGCAATCATACTTTTCTTAAAACAAAAAGAAAGCTGAAAGCACCTAGAATAAACAATGAAACAACTTAAAATTGTTCTTGAGAAGATTTTCTATCCTGACAATGCACATGATGGCACATCTTTTACTAGTCCAGGAGAGCCACCACTAAAAAGATGGTCATATATTATTCTTTGGCCATTTCCACACTTCCTGTGTATATTCCTGGGACTATTTACCATTGAAGGAGCAAACAAATGAGCACAAAAGCTACAGAGTATGGTCTAAGATCTGACCTTTTATATCAAACATTTTTATAGGTGACCACTTGGAAAGTAAAGCAATATTCATACAAGAATCAGAAACATTTTTAGGCAAAGGATTTATAAATAAGGCTGAAAGCCTGACTATTGGGTGATGTAAATATGCTAGAAGACCCATCAGTTTATTGCTTGAAGTCACTGCGAGATGAGGATCTATTTCTGACTTAAAAGGCCAAAGGTGCTATACATACTAGTATGTAGTCATTAAACACAGTTCTTGCACTAAGGGTACTCATTGAATCCTTGAAGATTTTATTTAACTCAGCAAAACTCTATTGAGGTTGTGGCTTCATAGTTTTGGTCACCAGAAGCTACAATTACTCTGGATAAACTGAAGAGTGCCAAAAGCATGATCATTAACCTGTGATTGTCCCCACTGTAAAATTGCTGATCTGACTCCTGGCAGAGTTATGATCCAGCACTTACAACTAATTTTAGAGAATATTTCAGGCTTGCATGGGCAAGGGGGCATTCTTGAGAGGGTGTGTGCAAAGGTTATCTCTGAAAGAGAGTTTAGAAATAATTTCCTAAATACTACAAGTTATCAGAAGTAATTCTTTTGAGTATATCTGTGCTGGTAGAGGTAACTTCTTTATAATAACTGGTATGGGGCTATGGTTTGGATTTGTGTTGGAAATAGTGTTGATAACACAGGGATGCTTTCACTATTGCTGGACAGGTCTCTGACCCCAAATGACCAAAGGGATATCCCACACCATAGGATGTCAACTCAGCATATAAAGCTGGAGGAAGAAGGAAGAAGAGTGGATGTTGGGAGTGATGATGTTTGTCTTCCTAAGTCACTATTACGTGTGATGAAACCTGTCCTGTAGACAGCTGAACACCTGCCTGACATGGGAAGTGGTGGATGAATCCCTTGTTTTGTTTTTCTTGTGCACACTGCTTTTACTTATTAAACTGTTTTTATCTCACTTTTACCCTTCCAGTTCTCCCTCCTATCCCATTGAAGGAAGTGATGGGAGCAGCTGTGTCATGTTTAGTTGCCAGCTGGGGTTAAACCATGACAATACGTTTCGATTTAATCTTCATGAGAGAAAAGTAAGAAAACCAAATTGGACTCCAAGAGGAAGTGCATTGCCTTGCTCATTATTAATACCTGAGAGATAAAGAAAGGGACATTCACTGGAATGTGGCCAACTCAATAAATTGTAGGACAAGTACAGCTCAAGAGCAGAAGCTGGCGTAATCAACAATAACTTGCAATATTAAACTTCTAAATGCCCAGCAGTAGTGGAAACGAAACCCACCAAAGGTGCTATGAAGAAAAGAGACAGTGCTTGACATCAGCCATTACTGCCTCTTAACTTTCAGCTACCAGTTCATATAAACAAGTCTCAGAAGCTGAAGGTCTGCAGGACTTCAGAGTACGAGATCTTCTTGGAAGAACTGCAAAAGAATGATGTAGGGATATTCAGCCCACCCTGGTAGGACAAGATGTTGTGTCAGCAGCATCACTGTTCTTCTTAGAAGCCCTGTAGAAGAAGGCAAAGGCACTTTGCTTGTGCCTTCAGATGAAAGCAATTCATTCTTATATCATATACTAAAAGCTGCTTGTAAAAGCTGTGCAGAATGGTGACAAAGCTATCACAACCACAGGACCATAGAATTGCTTTGGTTGGGAAGGACCTTTAAAGGTCAAACCACCCTCTAATGAGTAGGAACATCTTCAACTAGAGCAGTTTGCTCCAAGCCCTTGTGTCCAACCTGCCCTTGAACACTGACAGGGATGGGGCAGCCACAGTCTCTCTAGGCAACCTGTTCCTTCATTATAAAAAATCTCTTCCTTATATCTAGTCAGAACCTAACTTCTTTTAGTTTAAAGCCATTACACCTTGTTCTATCGCAACAGGGCCTCATAAAAATCCCCTCTCCTTTCTTGTCAGACCCTTTAGGCATTGGAGATGCTCTAAGGTCTCCTTGGAACCTCCTCTTTTCCAGACTGAGCAAGCCCAGCTCTCTCCTATCATAGGAGAGATGCTCCAGCCCTCATAGCATTTTTGTGTGGCCTCCTCTGGACCCACTCCAACAGGTCCTTGTCCTTTCTAAATGAATAACAACTCTGCAATATGTCTACAGCTGATGTAGTATCATATTCTTGGCTATGAACTGTGATCTCACAGCTGTAGTTCTAGAAAAGGTAGAAGGTGAATCTGTAACAGGACTTAAAAAGACTAAATAAGTGACAAAAAAGGTTTTAATCAATCCTGAATGAGAAAATATTAGTTCAGCAGCTGCTCAAAGAAATACTCTTAAAACCTTAAGCATTTTGTTGGAGATCACAGACCAAATTGTGTAGCTTCAAAGCAATTCCAAAACCCATTCTGAATTTATGTGCTTTTGTATGTATTTATGTATACAAACACATACGTATACACTTATATGTACAGATATAAATAGTAGGAAAAGGCTGCTTCACTTGATGCTGTGAATGATAATTAGTGTTTACAGAAGACAAGAATTTGTGGCTCAAACTTGGAATAAAGCCATACTGGTTCTGTGTAAATTAATAGTTGCGTGCCAAGAGATAGCTGGTCTGCTATGATGTTTGCAGTGGTTTATTGCCTGGATTAATTAACGATAATGGTTAAGAGAATGATAATCTACTGGCCTCCAAAGGGGAATTGGGCAGACTTCCCTGCTCAATGGAGTGTTAGAAGATTTGAAATGTTTGAGGTACCAGAGGCTACAAGGAAGGTTTCTACAAGTCAATGCTCAAGCTGCCCATTACTTGGAAATGGGTAATTAGAAGGTTTTCTGGACCTTAAGTGGATATGATTACTTCATAATCTACTTTTATTCTTCTGTGATTTCTGGAAGTTTAAGGTTCTTCAAAAAGCTATGCAATTCTGGTTTTTTTTTCTCTTACTTTTCAATGCATTTTGAATATGTTTGAGGTTTAGTTGTCATTTTCTGTTTCAATCAGTTATGTTCAGAACCAGATATTTCAAGTGCTTGCTTAAAGTATCACTACATAACAACCATTTGCATTCTCCTAATACATTTAAATTCTTTATCAAGCTGAATACCTTGAATTTCAAAGCAGCACTGGATATATTCTATGACAAAACAAATCCATTTCTTTTCCTTCCTGTATGACAGCAAACCGTTCTTTTAAGATTCCTGGTTCTTGGAAACATACGTGCATATCCTATATTAACCGAAGAAAGCAACCATTCGTGGACTCAAGTATTTAAAGTCTCTGAGCCACAGATAAAAACAAGCATATTATGAATAAGGGATCCAAAATTATGGAATGGGATAGTAAAGCCACTTACCATTTTGTTTCTATTATGCAACAACATTAACTTAGCAGGAAAATAACACTCCCTTAAATACTTATTAGAGGGAAAGTTTTCTGCTCTTGAGGTTTGATCTCCTTCATGACAACAACTCCGTGCAACTCTGCATCTTTAATCTGGGAAGTATGAGCCAGGTGTGGAGCCTGTTTCTTGGCGTGGACTTATATGTTGATAAGTTCCCTTTACTTTTAATTTATTTCCTCCTAGCAGCTGCTGCAATAGATTTGCAAACCATTCCTGTAACTTTCTTGGATGAAAACCTTACACCCCGTCAAGGACACCCACAAGTCCTGTATTGACTTGACAGGGGAGGCTGTCAGCTTCTTGATAGTCTTTTCAGTCCCTTTAATTTTATCCTCTGAGAAACAGCCTTTGTTATCCAAGAGCGGCTGTTCAGTTCATGTTATGACTGGCACTGGTTCAGGCACTGCTCTTCTTTTCCCTGGCGCTAGCTGGTTTACATATCTGCCCACCCTTTCAGAAGCAAGGTCTAAAAACACAGCCTGAAAATTACTGTGCTAATCACATATACACATCATTTAAGGCCAGAAGAGTTTGCTAGAACATTTTGTTTGACTACATGTATGTCATAAGCCATAACACTTAAACATTAAACACCATATTAATTCCTTTCGGCTAAATTGTGTAGATCTGGATTCATCCTACATAACACAAGGCACCCAATGAAATGCTCATCTTTGATCTCTCTTGGACTAGGGTTTAGGGAAAGAAAGAAAGCCTCAAGAGAACAAATAAGGCCAGGATATGAGCTGTCTCATGAAAAATTCCTTATCATACACATAAGGATGTAAACTTGTAGAAAATGTCTTGCAAAATATGACCCTGTGGCTACTCACAAAAGTAAAATAACATCAAAGAAATTAGGAAGTACATAGAAAACAAAAAGAAAACTATTATTATGTCCTTGTATAAAGTCACACTGTGTCCAATCCTCACTTGCAAAATGCAGATGCATGAACAGTAGAGCTTTCTGTGTCAAAAAGATGTGAAAACGAAAAATCAAAAGGGAAATGCAGATGATCAAAAGTATACGTAAGCTTGCACATTAGGAGCAACTAAATATACTGAGGCTCTTCATCTTGCTAGAGACAGCTGAGAAAGACTATGATTGAGACACATTTGGGATGTTTTCCTGGTCCCCTTCAATACTAGAGTTAGCAAACAGCAAATGAAGCCAGAAGGCAGGTTGAAACCAAACGGAGGGCATTTGTGTGCACGTAGCAATGCAGCACAGCATGTAGTTGCGCTCTGGAACTGCGAAGTCTATTAAGATGAAATAAGGAGCATTTATAATCTAACACTTCAGTCCTCCAGAAGTTTTTAAACAAATCTCACTGTTTAACTACCGTGCTTACTAAATAGGAAACCATTTGGTTATTTGAATTGTGCAGGAAGTCTTAATGACAAAAAGTGAGAGGAAAAAACTCACTGACGTGCAGCTATTGCAGCTCCCGGAACAGACGCTGTGTACACACAAAATAGCAGCTCAGGAGCGGCGATGCCTGGTGTTGGGCAAAGCAACATCTGTCTGAGAAAGAACATCTGGACTGCTGCAGCAATCAGTGAGAAGCAAAGTTTATCTGGAAGATTTTCCCTGGGGACCTGGCAAAAAAATGCTTGTTATGTAGAGTTGTTTTTTTAGCAGCCCTGCCTAACTGTACCGGTAGTTATAAGGGTACTTCGAAGTGACCATTGTAGATGCATTTTCAGGGAGTTCTGCCGTTAGCATCACATCAACAGTATTCAGAACATCTCTAAAAGCCATTTGAGGGCCAGCCCCAGAGAGACCCTCACACTTTCTCGGCATCTGAGGGTTTGGATTCGGTTTCAGATATTCTCTGCTGCACTTGAGCACGTTAAAATACTATACAAAGATGTAAGCCCAAACTCCCAGGTGTTTGTCGGCAGCCTGGTTGAGGTAGCTCATAAACTCAGAGTAGGGGGAGGCTGGAAAATGCTGGCTTCAGCTGGCAGATCTGAATCTCACGATGAATGGGACATATGGTAGAGAAGATCACAGGCTGTTCTAACCTGTACCTGCAACTGGATCCAGGAAAAAAATATGCCTCTTTTTGCTTTTAGAGAGCTGTCTGTGTGCCAATAGGCACATACCAGAACTATAGCAGTTGTAACTCATTTCATATAAGCAAATTCTGCCTGGTTTGAAAGAATACAGTTGCTCCACGGCTGTGAAACACAACCTTTGTAAATTCAATCAACATGTTTTAAAACATATAGTGACATGAAAAAGGAAATGACTGGCTTTAGGGTATGTGAAGCATTGCACCCTCTAATGTTTATGAACAGACAGGGAAGAAGAATAGCTAACGCAAATGCATCAGCAGCTGGCTTATTTGTGCTCATCAGCTAGTGGTGATGGGCATGATCCTTCTCTGCATGCTTGCAGGTGGAAGAAGAGAAGTGGCCTATAACATAAAGGGTGCTGGAACCAAAAACTGCAGTTCTGCAGTTCATCACCATATTGCATCAGTAAAAATGCTGGATTGCAGCAAGACATGAATAGACTGTGATAATTCTGTAGCTCTCGGCAACTTCACTTGGTGATTGAACAGCTCTCCTGCTTTTGATCATCAGCTGATGAGGGTCACCTGCCTAAGCAGGGAGACCATGCTTTTCATATCGACCGTGGTATCTGCTGAGATCAAACAGCAGAGTCACCTTTCAGATCTAGTATCAGGTATCCAGGATCACTCTTGGTATGACAAAAATGACACGTGTGTCTTGTAATGAGGGATTTAAATGCATTCAGCAGGAACTAAATAAGACACATTCAATGTACCAACATTTCTGTGATACAGCTCATGGGGAGTCCAGTCATACTCCATGCTCCACAAATGCACACCAAGACACAAGACACACTGATGAGCCTACACCATCTGTAAGAGAGAAGGAAAGTTTCACAACCTTTTTGATGTGTAACACTGAGGTCACAGTCCATATGCACAGCAACTACTATAAATCCCTCTTTCATGTTGCAACTGCAGCAGTAAGCAATTCAGATCATGACTACTCAAGGTATCCAGACCCCAACCCATCCTATCCACTGAAAGAAGAAAGCATGACATCCGGACTAAACATAGATAGCAAGCTGTCTGATCTCATACAAATGAATAAGGTTTACATGATTTAAAATGGCTTCCTGATTTGTGATCAGGAATTAGCGAAGTCTTGTTTAAGCTAGAAAAGGGACCAACAAAAAACCATCAACACTTAGCTACACTTCTCTGTTAAAAGTTGTTTCACATGGGTTACCTTGAAAAACTGGAAACGTATTTGCCTCAATATATATTAGACTCAAATATATAACAGGCTCAAGTGGTTAAATAGAGACACACAGGAAATCAGTTGCAAAGCAGCGTCTCAGACACAGGGGCAATCTTCCCACCTACCTACAAACAGTAATTAACATGCCCAGACACGTGAAGAGATGTTTTTTCTCAATCCTATTAAAATTCACCCATTACCAGGAACGCACTCTGTTAAATGCATGGCTTGCTCTAAGTGTTATGCTATTGCATTTTACCTGGAATACTTAATTGTTTCTGAAGAATAGCAAATGGTTAACAGCCCTCTGAACAGGGGCTGTGAGCTCGTTCCTGTAAATCACTGCAGTTCCACTGGCTGCATTTACCAACTGAAGATCTGGCTTTCCGAAAAAAAAAGGAAAATAAGAAATACATGCACAGGAAAAGCAGATAAGCTTTACACATCCTAAAAGGCAAATGTGGAACCAGGGAGTGGAGCGGTGACTAAGCTACAAAGAGGAAGCTGTCTGCTGCAAGAGAGAGCGCAAAGTAACTCAGAGGCGTCAAAATACACAGGTATAGCGATACAGCTTACTCAGGTTAATGGCCTGATATTATCACTGCTGAGGCCTGGAAAACCATTGCCTCGACATCCGTTGCTGGCAATGTTGATACAAACTCCACAGGGCTGGGGCTCGGCGTAAGTTCTGGGGCTCTGCATGCCAGGCTGATGAAAGAAGGGAAACCTATTTCAGTGCTTAAAGAATGGAGTGGCTTTTGGTGCAGGAGGTCAAACAGATACACGGGTAAGTTGCTGTATAGGAGTAAGCTCAAAAAGGGCTACTTGAATGAAAACCAGATAAGGGCTTGGAACAAGATCCTACAGTCTATCAATGCCCTGGGATAGTGTAAGAGAGACACATGGGAACTCAGACATAAGGAAAGCAGGGGTTTTTTGCAGTGTTGACAATAAATATGTTTGTTCTATGGTGGAAAAAAAACCCCAGCCCTTGGAACAAAAAGGCCTTGCAGGCTGATACAGGAAGAAAAGCCTGTTTGTGGTGAATACAATGGAGAATTTGTTCACACCAGTGCAAACCCATCACTTGAAAGCTGAAGTCAGTGTTTTGTATCTGTTCAATCCAAGATATCGAGTCAACCAAGTTGGGCATTTAATCCCTCCATTGCTGGGGAAATCCAGCCACCTCCCCTCTCGTGAAAAACAGGAAAACTGATTGCTGTGGGTGTATTTCCAGAAGACTTAGGCCTGGCCGGTACTGGATGTGTGCAGCATCCCACCAATGTCTAACTGCATTTTGCAAACCCTCTGTCATCTCTCACAAGAAAGCTGCTCCATACCTGGTCATCCAGGAGTGTTTTCTTCATTTCAGACTAAACCCCTAGCTAGAAACAGAGTTTATAAGGTCTTCTTTAACATGTTTTTAGAGTGTTTTCATTTTTAAAGAGCTTTCTGGTTACAAAAAGCTTTTCATGACGCAGGGCACAATGAGGCACCATGACCTAGTTGCAAAGTGAATCAAAAATTACAATCTGGAGGAAGAAGAAAAATGTCCAGTCTATTCTGAATACTCTACTTCTATGCAAATTTCAGGTGAAGATTAAAGAGAGGTAAAGGATATGCTTTTACTTTGGACAGACCCCAAATCAGCACCAGGATCAACAGCAAAAGCATGAGAGAAATCTGTCTGAAATCACTACTTATGCTGACGGTTACATGCAGGCTGTAGTTTGCTGCTAGAGCTGAGCTTTCCTGAGTTGGAGGGACAGGAAAGAAGGTCTTAGAATTGATATAAAGCTCCCAGACAAGTACCCAAGATCTTATTCCCAACTTACTGCAAGCTTAATACCTGCTCCTTTGCTATCATTTGAGTATTCTCAGTTCTCCATCTCTGAAGGGGTTACTGCCTGCTTTCTAGGAAATGAACTGGGGCTTAAATAATCCACTGAGTTAAATAATTTAGGTGTCTAGAAGGAAAGCTCAGCTTCCAAGTGTTATTTTAAAATTAATAAAGCAGTGCAGGTATTGAAGGAGCAGCAGAAGCAATAACCCCATTCAGATGCCTTGGTTTTGAGCTGTAGCAAAGGAATTCACAGATTTCAAAGCTCAAAAGTACGTGATCTCCCAGATAAACTGAAGATTTGACCATAGCATCCAGCAGACCTAGTTCCAAATCTGATAGTACTCTGCACCCAAGATCTTCACATGTTGCATGCAGTCCACATGGGAAATGTTTCTCAATAGGCAGCCAAGAGGCCACGTCTGTCTCCCATGAGATAATGTCCAAAATGGTCCCCCAGTCTGGTTTGTACAAAGCCTCCCCTTTAATATTAAGGTGCTGAACATTGCATCAAATATTCCCACAAGGGCAGATCTGCTAGAATCTGGCTTCACTGCCAACCCTAATGAGCCAGGCAGGGATAACTCCAGTAAACTTTTACTATCTTATGGTCATCTTCCTTAATAATGCATCCAGGAAAATGTGGGTGTCAGAGACAGGATGAGAGGCAAGTGATACTGGTTGCAAGGCAGCAGGGATCAGGAGAAGCCCAGGTAAACAGGAGGTCAGGACGTGGGTGCACGGCTTTATGGGTGTATGGCTGATTGATAGACTCAGAATGGAGAATAAAGGATGCAATGTGGCTGTGGAAGATCAGAGACCTGGAAGAGGAAACTTTTACAGGAAGACAGCTGCCAAAAGACGTGATCTCAGAGGGCTGACTAATGGCAGATTTGGGGGACAAAAGATAATGATATCATATCATATCATATATCATATAAATTATTTGGGTAGGACCTTAAGGATCACCTAATTCAAATCCCCCTGTCATGAGCAGGACACCTAGACCTTCTGATCTGACATGTTGGGGAAACAAGAGACAGATGTAATGGTGCAAATAGGAGTGAGGAGGAGAGAGGAATAAACATGAGTTCTTGAAGAAAGAGTGGCGTAGGAATAAATTTTAAGCCAATGTGCAAATAGTAATGGATAACAATAGTACTAAAATCTTATTTGAGATCTTGTGGTTTTTTTCTGGGGAAACAAGAAACTTTAGGCTCAGGAGAAGAAGATGGGCTGGTTTATGATCGGAAAATCCCTGTGTAAAGGCACGGCAGGCTCTTTCAGCATGGGTTAGATTTACATCCTATACAAAGATATATGTCAAAATAATGCCTACATAAGAATACCAAACCATTATGCACTTTATGTTGTGCAAACTCAGTAAGAAACAAATACAGGGACAAGAGCAGCTCCTGCCTACATCAGCACTGCCACTGTTTTCATGGGTCCTGGGGCAGGACAGGAGCTCCAAAGAAGCTGCCTGAGGTGCAGTACATGAAGGATGCAGCATTATCCGTTCTTGTCTGTTTGCTCAGAATCACATTCATCTTTCACAATCAGCAAGACAGCAGCAAAAGTGTCTGGCATAGCACCACGCTTTAATTTTAATTCTTTTAATTGTGCTCTGTCCCACGACATGGATCAATGAGCAAACAACAACATGCAGAAAAGAAACCAAGAGCTAGCCACAGGTGTGGCTGGAGACATTCACTTCCCGAGAGCTGGGAGCAGAGCCAGATCCACCTGAATGTGGGACTTGCTATGGGAGGTGGGAGCAGTGTTGTTTTTTTCGTAAATAACCTCAAAAGAGTCCAAAAAACTGAAATCTGAAAGAAATAACCTTTCAATTTCACACAGTGGGCCATAAAAGTCCGCATGGAGAAGTTGATTCAACTCTGAGCTGGCACCACACATCACTTCATCCTCCATCACAAGATTTACAAGAGTAGAGCAAGGCCAGGTTTCATATTTTTACACCCGAAGAAAAGAATTCTGTGGTTTAACTGAAATGGCTTTTCTGACATGTCATTTCTTAATTCTCACTTGTTCCTGCCCTCCATCCTTCTTCTCCCACCCTCCAAAATCAGTCTGTTCCCATGAACAGCTTGCACGTTTCAATGCGATCCTAATTTGATTTCCCAAATGGTGTGGAGTCTCCTTCTCTGTCTCTCCCCAGCATGAGCATGCTGTTCAGCAGTGATGACACTGAACCTGTGTTCCTGTGTGCAGGCTGTTGATGCCTGCTCAGCCATTTTCTAACGAGGCACTGACTTCTCACACATTAGTGAGACGTGAGGAAGAAAACATCATGCCCTGTGGTTAAACTCACACAGTGAGCGAGACAGCAGCAAAGAGACAGAAAGATGTGTCCTTGGCATCGACTTTCCCAAAAGCTCCAGAAACCTTCCAGCAAACCCTGTGACAGCAGAGATGTCATCCCAGGATGATGTCAGAGGCCAGACCACAGTGCTGGTCTTATTAGCTACAGGGAATGGAGGCAAACAGGACCTATAGTATGCTTCATCCACACAGCACCGCAAGATAAGCAACTGCAGCTAAACAAGATGATCAGAGGGCTGAAGCATCTCTTCTATGGAGACAGGCTAAGTTCAGCCTGGAGAAGAGAAGGGAGACCTTAGAGCAGCTCCAAGGGCCTAAAGGAGCTACAAGAAATCCATACAAAATGACCTTTACCAAGCAGACATTCAAGTGTATAGTAAGGCAACGACACACTGAGGAGACAGGAG
>JBCJKH010040408.1:0-25627 GCA_039877255.1 Loriculus beryllinus | reverse complement strand
ATGCTTTGGGATAAAAACCAAGCTGATGTTTTCAGCCTGCAATCTGGCTGCGCTGCACTGGCAGCTACGGATTAGGTGTCTCAGTCCTGTGCGGTCACAGTCAGTCAGAAAATAGCAGTGTTTTTGGCACGCAGGGTGGTGTGGCTGGTCCCTTCCTGTTCAGCAGTTCCCTGATGCTAGCCCCTATTCATTCAGGCAGATTAACTCCTTTCGTTCATGGTCTTCCGGACTGCTTGAAAGTTATGCAAGCCAATGTCCTGGCCAATGCTCAGGAGTGCACACAGACTCTCCATGCTATGAATGCTGCTGCGCAGCCCCCGCTAATGCAGGCTCACCTGGAGTAAAGCTATGAAAGAGATAGTGATTTATGGGCATTGCATGGGCTGGGTCTGACCTGCCACTGATAAAACTGCCAGATCCAATCTCCCAACAAAAAATAATTCAATTCAGTTTATATCCGTCTCCTCAGCCCAGAACCAGATTTAGCTGACTTCACAGATATCCCAACCAGAAACCTGCATTCCAAAGAGGGCAGTGAGCCATCCTGCGTGGCGGGTAATTCTCTTCGATAAACATTATGAGCTTTTCATTTCCATCCTGATAAGACCCAAGAAAACTTTTGACAACTTACTGATTGACACAGGAATGCAAACGTCAGTAATCACTGATCAAACAGCAAATATAAAACCTAGTCAGGTTTTATATTCTAAAATATAAATATAAATATAATCTAAATAGTCTAAATATAAAACCCAGTCAGTGAAAGTTACAGGAATTGACAGGGTGGTAACTGATGTGGAGAAGAGAGGTATTCCTACCTGCACACTTTCTTCATATAATTCCCCTGTCTGGCTGGTGAAAAAAATAAACAAGCAATGGTGATGTACAGCTGTCCTGGGTTCAGCAGTAGCAGTCATTTTTCTCCTTCTTAGTAGCTGGTGCAAGCACTGTGTTTTTGAGTTTCGGCTTGGGAACAGAACTGATAAGAGCAATGTTTTTAGTTACTGCTCAAAATGTTCAGTCTGAGCAAGGACTTCGTGAGCCTCATGCTCTGCCAGGGAGGAGGGGAAGCCGGGAGGAAGCAGGGACAGGACACCTGACCCAGGCTGACCAAAGAGGTATTCCATACCACAGCACGGCATGCCCAGGAGGTAACTCAGGGGGACCTGAAAGGAGACACACTTCCCAGTTCCGGTTCTTTTTCGACGGGTGGTATCGTACTTTCTTCCCTTGTTATTTCCCTTATCGTTATTATTATTGTTGGCAGCAGCAGTGATTTGTGTTATACCTCAGTTACTGGGTTGTTCTTATCTCAACCCATGGGAGTTACATTCCTTCCATTCTCCTCCCTATCCCTCCAGGAGTGGGGAGGAAAGGGGGGGGGGGGAGGGAAGAAAGAGGGAAGGGGAGTAGGAACTGGGTTTAAACCACGACACAAACCACTTTGAAAAAATGTTGATCTCTAGGTAGGGCTAGGAAAACCAGAACTATGATAGATTAATTGCAGGTTCTCACCATAACCACATATACCACTGCATGAAATACAGCTATTCACAGGTAAGGGAGTGTCCAGATGGAGAAGAATTCCCCAGTATGGTAGAGGAGTTATTTCCGTTCAAGGAGTTTACCCTGGGCAAAAAGGGAGTTTCCAGGGTGCCCAGTGCTGCAGAAATTCAGGCGTAAACTAGGTTGCAGCACGGCACAGGATACAGGGAGCCTGGATAAAACTAATGTAAATTAGAACAGTCCCTGAGGGCTGCTCTAATTTACACGGAGATTCATTGGCCTGTATCCAGCCTTGAATCTGAGCATCTACAGAGATGGCTTAAAGCCACTTTTTCTCCATTCTTTGTGGGCTACATCTTCTGCATGGTGTTTCATGTGAGATGTAGCACAGACTCTCTTTTGCTTCATGCATGAAATGCAGGAAAATAAGGCTCCCCTCAGCTGAAGAAACAGTATTTCATGTAAGCTTAAAAGGAACCCTTTGACCAGCTATCTCAGTTGAGCCAGGTTCCCACAACGCACTGGATTCTGCATCCTTCCCAGAAATCTTTGCTCCTCAGCCCTGGCAGTTTGCAAACTGTGCTGTTTGGGTGAGGTAGTCATTAATCCACTGACTGTCTGGGGCTCTTACATAAAAAAATCCATTCAGTTCAGAAAGGCAGCAGTTGCCTTTCCTCCTCTCAGCTTTTGAGTCCCCCTGCCACAAAGCCATAATAATTTTTTTTTCCAAAGCTATTTGTAAACCAATAAAATGTCACCGTTTCATCAAAAGTTCTTACTGACTTCAAAGGAATTATGTTCACAAATGGGTAGACTTTGTCTCTAGCTCTTAACTGCGTAATAATTAAGGTTCTACAATATGACTTACAATGTTGCAAGATACAGACTGAAAATTGTGAACCTGTTGCCTATCAGCCATGTGTGCAAGCCCTCAGACTGATATACAAGTTGTTCACTACTTTCACATGAGTAGCCTCATGAAGTCATTGTAGTAAAATTTGTGCTTAGTTAAGTGTATGTTTTAATGTTCTGCTAAATAATGGCTTAAATCCTTACATGGATTCAAATGAGCAGAGCAGCTGAAAGTAAAATAGGCTTAGTGTGACAGCTAATGTATGAGTTCTTTTTGGACACAAACAATTTTTAATAACAGGTTACTTGCTGGCATATAGAATACAGAATTATTATTTTAGAAATGAGTCAAGGCTTCTCCTAGCTTTTGCTTTCACTGGCTGAAACAAATAATCTGAGTGGGTGTGAGTATGACCACCCAGTTCTCAAATATTGAGAAATGCCAAAAAAGTTTTTATTTCCTTCTTAAAAATCAGATTTGCCTATTAATGTTGTAACTACTTTCAGTGTTCTTGGCATTAGCATTACAAATGTAAAAAAAAAAAAAATTCAAACGAAAACCACCCGAAAAACCCAAACTCCAACTTATTCAGTCCTATTGTTCCTGTTTGCTCAGTTTCTGAATCAATAAACAAAATCACCTATTTTTAATCTCCAGCTCCTGAAGAGGGCAGCACGTTCTAGATATTATTGAACTATAAGCTTTGAGATGACAGCCCTGGCTTTACTGTACTGCATACAGAGGAAGGGGGGAATAAAAACTTTGTGGATGTTTTGTGTAGAGAGTTCCCATGGTAGGTCAGTAGAAGTTCTAGGCTGTTACAGACCAAGGTCAAAACTGTGTTTGATTAATAAAGAGAACATTCAAAATATCTACCTGAAGCAATGCATTTAGAAAGAGAGCAACAAAATACCAGCAAGGAGTACTTCCATGAGGAATATATTTTATCTTTAACACCGTGGATAACTTTTCCTATTGGCAGTGCATTGACTATCAAAACTACTAAAGGGGTTAGATTTAATTATCTCACTTCTTTGCACATTTCATCTCAATTGCTATGGCAACATTCAGTTGCCTCAGCAGCAATGTACACTTTAATCAGATATTTCCTCACTCATTTCTCTGTGCACCACAGCAATGTAGTCAAATTTACAGCCAAACCCTGATGCATCTGATAACACCTCTTAGGAATTAATGGCTAGGTTTCCCCTGCCCCTCACCCATAGCCACAAATATTTCTAGAGAATTTTGCACCCTAATGACAAAGGCTTTAGGAGATGGAAAGTGTGCATACTTCGAATCTTTTCCACTTCACTGATTTTATGCTGTTTTCTGCCACCACTCCCTTTTTACATGGCTCCTACTTACTCAGGAACTCTTCCCATCAAGCTATGGGCAGGTCTTCTCGTCCCTGCAGGAACTGTTTCAGGGCTGAGAACAGGAAACACAATAATCAGGCAGACAATATGGCTCCTCCCATATTCCACCCTGCCCTGAAAAGCTTTTTGTTTGATTACTCAGCCGTGATTAAATGCTTCGTCAGAGTACATCATAGTTCTTTAAACTTCTTGGCCCAGAAATCAGGAACATAGGCTAAAATAAAAGTAATTAGGAGTGATGAACAGATACTGGGGACTCCATATTGAAATGCAGACAGTAAAAAGTCAGGAAGCTAAAAGTGCACAAGGGTTACTAAATTCACATTATAGGAAGTCTTGATATTTCTGACATAGAATATTGTCTGGTTTGAAAACGTCACCACCAAGGTAAAGTGGGAACAGAGATAAGTTCTTAATGGTGCCTAGCTTCTATGTTGAAAAACACATTAGAAATGCATTAGATAGATTGAATCAGATTGGATTATAGTTAGACATATAGGAAAGAATAATAGACATAAAGCATTAAAATGCAATTCTGCATATTCTGAAGATTGTGCCTGAATAGTCAGTTAGTTGATTTTGCTTTTTTGGATTAAAGAAAATAGTCCACACTGCTTCTTGCTTCTACATTCAGTTTTCATTGCTGTTCATCTGCTCACATGTAATAAACTATCACAGCTCATTTTCAAATAAGATCTCAGATTACTGCTGGTTTTAAAGATTTTTTTTGAAACCCTGGGTAAGTAGAGGGTTGACTTGGGCCACTCTTGTCCCCAAGAGGTATAATGGAGTCAGAACCATTTTATGTCTTGTCAATGACAACAAGGTTTGATCCTCCTCCCTGAGCCTGCAGTATAAAGTCACTCTCTACAGTTTATTTCTATGTGAGCCACAGCAGCTTTTCTAGAGGTTTCATAACTCAAGATGTTAAAAAGGAAAAGGAAAATAAAACATCAACTTAGAAAGAAAATACAGGAAAAAATGTGCCCAGTATGCTTTTCACACATGACAAAGGGTTTAATGATATACAGCATGAAAGTCCATGTTACTTATATAACATGAAAGTCATGATCCTCTTGAGGATCTGGAGAGACTGTTCCAGATGAGACGCTGAAGCCTAACATTTGTGGGCCCATGTCATATGACAGCTCTGTCTCCTTATCCATCAGTGATGTTGTTGTATATTTAAGGTTCTGAGGGAGAAGCTACAAGTTACAGAATCTACAATGCTTTTTCACATAAGTACTTCCAAGGATGTATACATATATGTTTTGAATCAATGCGTCTAATTTTATAAATGAAAACTGCTTATATTTGCAGGGCTGGTCCCAGCAGTTTAAAGGAGGTATCTCCCTGTAGCTTTGTATATATAATATAAGCTTTATATATAACTATACACTGTAAGTTTTAATACTGTGTACAAACATTTGTGCCATAGAGGATACAAAGATCATTTAAAGTTCAAAGTTAGCAATTCTGTACTGAAATTAAAACTTAAAAAACTCCAAAACTTTATATCTAAAGAATCTACTATCCATGCATAGGTAAAGGTTACAAAATGTCTGTAGAATAACTTGTGACCACTTAAAGAATTAATTTAAAAGTTGATTCATGTAACATGGGAAGAGCTATGCTGATTTCCACCATCTGAGAATCTGATGCATAGTCTTTATAATAACAATTTTATAGTGTTGAAGTTATCTATGCCATATACAACTGGAAATCTATGCCAAACAATATATTCCTTGTTTGAATAGTTCATAAACTGGAGACTTTCATAAAAGATATTGTAAAAAAGCTCCCACAAAACAGTGCCTTGTCATCACAGGATGCTTTTTGGACCTTCTGGGTTTTTACTGCAGTATAGAAGAGAGGAAATTTGACTTTATTCTTTATGGGCTCAAAGGCCATATGAAGAAAGATGCACGGAACAGAAATAATCAGAAAATATGGAAATGGACAGTTATTATATGTTCCTCTGTGCACATTCCTGGTGAATTTGTTAATTTTACGCATTTATGAAATATAACTGAGTTAAAGGCTGATATTCTTGGGTTTATTCAGGTATATTTCAAATATAAATATTCCAGTTCTGGAACATATTTTTCTATCCTTTTGATTCTTGTCTAGAATTATATGAAAAATGCACCCGACAAATATTAGGAATAAGTTACCTATACAAAAAAGAAAAGCAGACTTGTTAAAGTATTTTGAATTTTATCAAGCACTTTACTTGTTTGTGCTTATTTGTAATAATCAAAAGTTAAACATTTTCAAAACAGTATTTTGGTGAGGGTGTGCTTTTCACAGGGTACAACAGAGTATAATACAATGTAATCTCTAATCTAAGGCATGCCACACGGTTCCATAGGGAACACACTGTTCTTACCAGGTTTCTTATCAGCCGTTTATAAATTTTTGCCATGGGTCGCCTTTAATTTTCAGTAATAGTTTGTCTCCTCCCCACCTTTCATTTCTTCTCCAAGTACACTTTTCCTTAGTCTCTGTTTTAACCTAACCACACCCCTTCCCTAATTCTGAGTATAATAAACTACATTTTTTATAATCTACAAGAACTCACTTCAGCAATCCGGCAGGGCCCCCTTTCCCTCTGGCACCAGCAGAGCTCCTGGCATCCTGCCACTCACTGCCCAGCACCACCCTGCAATCTGCAGGCGCCTTCTCCAAGAACTGCTGCACTCCAGGTATCCATCGCAGAGCCTCTTCCTGATCCACCAAACCAGACATTTTCCTGGGAAAACCGCGCATTTCCCCTCATCCCAGCTCTTTGCAGCCTGAATGTTTTGCCTCAGGAAGAGGACATGGAATCTGGCACCAGTAGCTGCTGCAGCTCCATTTTTCATATGGTTGCCAAGGAAGGGAGAAACTTGTGCGGCAGAGACAGGGTAGCATGACAGGAAAATTCAAAAGCCAAATAAAATTCTCCAGAGTTTCCTTTTTTTGATTCTCACTTCCAGGTGCTCAACATATTCTCCTTCCCCCTCTCCCCAGGGTAAACACTCACTGCTTGACATATTGCTTGGAGCAATTTCTGCTCAGTTTTCTAGTCAGTTAGTTTCAAAACTACTTGATTTTAAAGAACCTTTCTATAAAGCCTTATCAATGCAGAGTCCATTTCCCTTGTTTATAGAAGTGACCATATTATTTTTTTTTACAGCTTAACCAAGCTGGAGAGTGGAACTACTACAGAGGAGGCACTGCTCAGTTTTTATGTATGTTATACACACACACACATACATATATGTATATACAGAATTGATGTATGCTCTTACTGTAGCACTTATACTCCCTAAAGGTATTATTATGTTGTTAGACAAATTAAAATTAAACAAGAGGTAAAAGTGCACTTGAACTGAAAACTGTTAAGAAATGCCTACAGGCATGACAAAAGTGAACAGCAGGAATTTATCCAGCTGTGTGTGTCTAGGAGTTCCTCTGGGCCGACTGACTGTGCTCCCATTTCTGCTGCAGGAAATGCAATTAAAAAGAAAAAAATTATAGAGGTGTTGTGATTTCCACAAAATTACATGCACAGCTTTTTCTTCCGCCTTCAAGATAAAAATGGAAGGAATTTTTGTCAAACTCTTTAAGATACAGGACGGAATGGAGAGGGATGATGGGAATACATAAAAGGAGAGCCCATAATCGGTAAACCAGAATTCTACCCAGATCAGAAATATGGTGGCAGGTAGTTTTGTTGATAAGCACATGTAATAACATCTGAAATTGGTGAAGGATGTGAGATCAACTTTGAGAACTTTTCTATAAAATAATCTGTCCTGATACAGTATTTCTTAAACTAAATGCAAAAGAGGCCCTTTGTTTGTACAGGGCCTCTGTACAGGGCATCGAATGAAATCCCATGTAGAATACCTGAGATGTACAGAAATGACATTACCAAAGGTCTGTATATGGAGATCAAAAACACAGTCATAAAAACAATCATAGTAGTATGTGCTAAATACATACTAAATTTGATTTGCAAATCACATTTTATGCAGGTGCAAATAGAGGCAGTCATTAAAAGTGAAGGTGAACAAACTGAATAGATCCTTTATCTTTGTGGGTGAAATTGTTAGGTTTACAACTTCCCTTCATTCAAATGCCAGTACAATGTATGTCACAGTGAAAGAATTTGCTGTGTAAATTATTACATGTGCTGCAGTGAAAAAGAGTAAGACAGCTCAATATCCCAGTCACTCTAATCGGTTAATTCAGTTATTTTCAGGACATTGTTATACAACATTTTTGACCATGACAATGCATCTTTGTTAACTCAGGAGTGCTCAAAAATCAAAGAGCATCTGGACCTGGAGACATGAAGACATGGTAGGAAGGAAGATTTAAAATACAATTATGTGTCATTTCTACAATATTGTAATCCCAAAGGTACCACTGGAAGTACTCCAATTTGCATCAGGACAAAAGAAAGCATCTCTTTCTCTGATTCTGCATACTTGGAGACTGTATCGTAATAATGGCTATATTTGTAGTCCAGTTTGTGTATCATGAAAGGAAATACGTGAAAATTAAAACAAAAGAAATATTAATGCATGCATCAGAGTAATAGAACAAATAGGAATGTGACTTTCTCCTGGTGAAAATGGAAATTAATCTTGTTTTCTGCTTTGAGCACTTTGGCTGTAAGCTCAAGTCCTATAATCTAATTGCTGCATCATAGAACCAGTTAGGTTGAAAGAGACCTCCGAGATCAAGCCCAACCTCAAACCTAACACTGCCACGTCCACCACTAAACTGTGCCCCTAAGTGCCACATCTACACATTTTCTAAATACTTCCAGGGATGGTGACTCAACCACTTCCCTGGGCAGCCTGTTCCAATGCTTGAAAACCCTTTTGGTGAAGAAATTTTTCCTAATATCTACGCTAAACCTTCTCTGGTGCAACTTGAGGCCATTTCCTCTTGTCCTATCACTTGTTATGTGGGAAAAGAGACTGATTCCTACCTCACTACAACATCCTTTCAGGTAGCTGTAGAGAGTGCTAAGGTCTCCCTTGAATTTCCTTTTCTCCAGACTAAACAACCCCAGTTCCCTCAGCCACTCCCTATAAGACTTAATCTCTAGACCCTAAAAGCTTTGTTGCCCTTCAGCAATTGTTGCTTCAGCAACAAAATGTCCGTCTTGTAGTGAGGGGCACAAACCCAAACACAGTATTCGAGATGTGGCTCCACCAGTGCCAAATATAGGAGGATTATCACTTCCCTAGTCCTGTTGGCTGCACCATTTCTTATACAGGCCAGGATGCTGTTGGCTTTCTTGGCTGCCTGGGCACACTGCTGGCTCATGTTCAGCCAGCTGAACCAACACCCTCAGGTCCTTTTCCATTGGGTAACTTTCCAGCCACTCCTCCATAAGTCTATTGTGTTGTGTGGGGTTGCTGGGACCCAAGTGCAAGACCCAGCACTGAGCCTTGTTGAACCTCATCCAATTGGCCTCGGCCCATCAATCCATCCTGTCCAGATCCCTCTTAAAGCCTTTCTCCCCTCAAGCAGATCAACACTCCCACCCAACTTGATGTCATATGCAAACATACTGAGGGTGCACTTGATCTCCTCATCCAGAACATTGATAAAGATATTAAACAGAACTGGCCCCAGTACTGAGCCTTGGGGAAAACCAATTGTGACCAGCCACAAAGTGGATGTAACTCCACCGCCACTCTTTGGGCTTGGTCATCCAGCTAGTTTTTTACCCAGCAAACAGTACACCCATCCAAGCAGTGAGTCTCTCTAGGAGAATGCAGTGGGAAACAGTGTCAAAGGCTTTACTAAAGTCTAGGTAGACAGCATCCACAGCCTTTTATTCATCGACTAAGTGGGTCACTTTGTCACAGAAGGAGATCAGGTTAGTCAAGCAAAACCCTGCCTTTCATAAACCCATGCTGACTGGGTCTGATCACCTGCTTGTCCTATATGTGCTGTGTGATGGCACTCAAGATGATCTGCTCCCTAACTTTCCCCAGCATTGAGATCAGACTGAGAGGCCTGTAGCTCTCCAGATCCAGTTTCTGCCCTACTTGTAGATGGAAGTCACATTTGCTAACATCCAGTCAAGTGGGACCTCCCAGTTAGCCAGGACTGTTGATAAATGACTGACTGTGGCTTGCCGAGCACTTCTGCCACTTCACGAATGCTAAATGCAAGTAGCTGAGATTCATATTTTTTTTTTATACGAAACTAAACAATTTGCATACGTGAGACTATTTTTCCTTCAGAGTAGAGCTCTGTGAAACAAATATAAACTTAAATTAAATAATAGCCTCAAAGAAATTTGACTTTATAAGGCACTTCCATGCTTAAAAGTGCCGATGTAAAATGCACTGGTTTTGTACAACAGATCTGCTCTTTGGACCAAATCCAGATTCCAAGTTATTGGGAGAGACTTTTACTTCTGGATCAGGCCCCTTGTGTATATTCACATTCATGTATGATTACTTTAGTGGAAAAAGTGTTTTTATTCCCACTTCTGATGGAGTGAACTGAATTCTCTTTTGGCATTACTTACTGTATCAACAATGAGATTTATGCATTCTTAGTGCATTTAAATTCTATGCTATACTAAAACTGAACTACTCCAATGAAAAGTAGCAGAAAAACTGCTAATGTTTAATGGGGAGCATCTTTAGTAATAACAAGATGCATGAGACAGGAGGAACCCAGCTTGGCCTTTTGCAGCCTATATGAATTTTCCAAGATTTTTAGTTAAAAGCTGTAAAAGGTATTTTTATTAGCTAACTGAGAAAATTAGATAAATCCTCTGAGACCTAAAGCATGTGGAAACCTGTTCTGCCATTCTAACAAAGTCATTTTTCATGATGCAAACTGCACTAAAACAGTTCCTTTTGTGAAACAATTCAATTGTTAAATTATTTTTGAGTATGAGTAGAACACATTTAATAAAATTCACTCGTACCCTTTTTACATGTTCACATAATAAACACTCTGCTTGCACTATATCCTTGTTGCTTTCTTTGGCAAAATTTGGTGTATACTGTGGGTTGATATTTTGTTTATTACATGCAATATTTTAAAGAACATTTGTGGAATGGATATAAAAAATATGGTGCATGTGCATATTATAGCTGAGACTGCCAAAGGAGCATGGACGACTTGGACTCCTGGTCCTGATTGAAATTCCATGGAAGGCAGGCTGCTGTGGCAATCCCAGACTATGTATAGAACAGAATTTCTCAACATTTATTCAAGTATGCACCTTAAAGCAAAACTTCAGTGTGATCAAGTACCGCACACATAGTAATGAGATTTGCAATTTCCTGAATAGCATTTACGAGGGGAGCTCGTGCCTCTGTCTTTCTCCTCCCTTTGCTCTTTATGTCCTGCTTTCCGTTTTCCACTCCCTTCTTCTTAAAGCCTAAGTCCATCAACCTGATGGACTTAGCAGGAACTGGGGTCATCATAGTGATCAATGACTTGGGCAGCTGAGCATTCAGCCATTGATCACTCTGAATAGATTCATATATCTTAGGCATGCCATCACAAGCAGCTGCTTCTACTTAGCTTGCCAGCTTTCTGTCACCTCCAGGATTCAATGAAGTTCAGAGGCAGTGTGAGAAGGTTATATAATTCTGTCAAGAGATCATGTCTTTGATTTTTTTCATCTCTCAGACCTACATGTCTACCCTTTGGGGGTCTATCACAGACTGAGAACTTCCAACATATTACATACCTTAACGCAGCAGCATAAAGAGTGCTATATAAAATATATAAACGTTCTTCCTTTGAACAGAATAGCAGGAGCCTTCACTACTTTCTTTTATGAAAGAACATTACCTAATACTGAAGAGAAACCACAGCTGTATTCATGTGTGCACGTACAAGCTTTGCTTGTAATTTGAAACACATTCCCATAAAACTTTCTGATACTATCATATCAAGTGCTCCTTCTCCCTCTTATATTTAAATATTCTGTGCTGAATTTGTAAGAGTAAAGAGTAACTTTAATCGCTTGGATAAAATATTCATATTTCAACAACTTTACTAGGAAAATAAAATATACTTCACCAAGTCATTAAAAGGACACTGGGAGCTTGAGTGCCACTTTTCACCTAAAAACTTGTCATGCAGTGTAGCTGACCTTCTTTTGCTCTATTTTTTTCTGTTTACTTAGCGCAGGTAGTTTCTGCTCTGGCTCACATAAACTGAATTACAAAGCTGCCACAATTTTGGATGTTGATACTTCCCAGCTTTATGCCCTGCCCTCCACTGGAAAATCACAATCCCATTGAAAGACCAGAAGATTAGGGCAAATGCTCTTTCACTGGCAGTTTAAATGAATAGACAATGTGAATGTAAGTGGCTCAAGTACAGGCACATGCTTCTCTCTCTTGTCCCTGTAGGTTGACAGTAATTTCCAGCAGAACTGCAAGATGGACAGCTGTGAGCATGAATATCCGAAATCATGGCAGTTACATCTGGCAGAGCTTGTCTGTCAAAGACCCATGACTGAAAAGTTGGTTGGCAGTGCAGTCTCTGCAGGCAGGGGTCTGCTGGAGAGAGGCACTGGAAAGCTCAGCCCCAAAAAAACCTCTCCAAACAACAGGCAGCAGCCAAAGAATGAAAATGGCTGCAGTGCACAGGAAAAAGAAATGTTTTAGTAAAGTCCTATTTCAACGTTCTAAAATAATGCTAAAATGAGTCACAGGACTCAGGCTGGCTGTATCCACTGGGCTGAGCTCCTGTTACAGAATAGGATGTGAGGGAGCGAATATGAGAGTGTTCATGATTAATAATGATGATAATGATAGTAATATTCTCTGGCCTTCTTAATGATGCTTCCAAACATTCACAGAGAAAAAAAATTGTAGGCATTTTTATGGAATTAGAGAAAACCCTCCAACATTCAAAAGATTATTTTTTTTTTTAAAAATTGGTCATCTTGAAAAAATTTGAATTGACAGTGTCCCTTTTAATGATACACTTCAAAGCTTTATGAAATCTCCCTGTCAAATGAGGCTGCTACTTTAACACATATTCAAAAACGTGTATACAGCTTGAAAATGGATTAAACAGCCAGGAAAAGAGGCCATATTCTGTTATATGAATGCAGTTCCAGGGCTTTAATGAATCTGCAGAATTTAACAATAAACATGGTACATAAATTAAATTGATTTACTATGCAATCTGCCCCTTAAAAAAACAATGAAATAAAGACTTACGGTTTCCTATTCCACCATCTTGTCATTTTTATACTTTATCATAATAAAAAATGAAAAGAAAGTAGTATCAGTCAGTATTGCAGGATTCCAGATTAGCTTTTCACATAAACCAGGTGCAAGCTATTAAGAATATGCTTCCCCCTTTTTTAAAAAACCCTCTTTCTGCCTTTTGTTTATAACCATTCAGTCAAAAAGGAAAGAAATGTCCAAACTAATCTATACAGTTTGGTAATTTTGGTGTCTGTCTTGGTTATCTGGATGCATCAGCTCTGTTCCTGAGTACTCAGTATCTTGTAAGACCCATTTGAGGTTCACATTAGAAGATATAAAATTTTAATAGAAAGTTATGAGGGTAATTTTAAATACAGTAATTTTAATTGAAATTTAAAAAAATGCAAACACATCTCTACATACTATGTTTCATATAAACCATTTCAATGCCAAATCCATCACTTGGACTAAAACTAAGGTGACATTGTCACTTTAAATCACAACTCTGTATTTCAGCAATTGGCATCTTGTGAAGTGGCTGTGCCACTTGCAAAATATTCAAGGACGATATTAAACAACTACAACCTTCCTAATGTTATTTAAAAGAAAAATCAGATTTCCTATCTCTTTAATTTCTTTGCCTCTTCAAATATTGTTATTAGCATTCTTTTTCACACATCCTCCTTCTTTTCTTTCAATTTTAATTATTTTTTCTTTCTAAATTAATCCTTTGTTTGAACTGTTACTTTTGAGAGACAAGAAAAGTTGTACAATGAACAGCTGAATGTTTGCCAGTTTGCTTTAGGTCTTTTTATGCCCCTTTTCTGAGGACAGATCCTACAAGGTGCTGAGCATCAGGCAACTCACTAAAAAGTTGAGGGTGCTGAGAATATCTAGAAAAAGCTTAGCATATTGCAGGATCATGCCTTGCATAGCAAGTTCTCCAAGTGATGAGTATTTATGTTTCACTGAATAGACTTAGCATAAATTTTAACATCCCTGATATGATTGGGTTTTTTTATGGACAACAAGGAGGTATTTTTCATGACTGTATCACTCAGCACTTTGAGAATGAAGTGTCTAGCAAAGCCACCCAAAAAGTCTGGCAAGGAACCAGATGTCACAGTTACAAATGCACACAAAAATTGGAATAGATTAGAGGCAATTACAAGGTATGTAAGATCTTCAGTGCTGAGAAAGCATCAAGATCATTTTAAGTCCTGTCTTAATCAAATAATAATTTTAAACACATTTATACACAATCACCAAGAAATCACATAATCTAAGCGTGAATGACCCTCAAAGTACTGTTTACCTGGCTTGTGGGGTTTCTATGTTACAGGTGCAGCATTAAAGAATATTGTAAATATACATACTAATTAATCTTTTTAATTAAATCCAGTAATGTTAACATAAATTTCTTACTTACAATTTTTCAGTCCATTATATAGGACACATATTTGCCATTTCTTCACTTCTCACAATTAAACATACATGATTTCTGTCACAGATGCAGTAAATAGCCACAGAACCTGTAGCTGGGCCTGAGCAGTTCCCGTATCATTCAAATCTGACCTGTGCAGGACACTGTGCCGGGAAGGCCCACTGCCACCCTTGCTGCTGGCTGCCTTACACAGCCAAGACTGCAGCAGCTCTGTGGAGACTGCTCTCTCACTTACACAGTGGTGTTGTGATACGTAAGTCCCTGCAGGATAGAAACTCATAAATTCAGAGTTATCTTGAGTTAACTTTAGTAAAGGCACATTGAACTCTTTGTGGTTAAAAGACGCATAACTTTTCTCCTTGATAGATGAAATTTATGCTTATGGCTATGTTTGCAGTTCCATCTATCCCAATGACAATATACCCACAGATATATTGTTACTTTTCCACTTCAGATGTAGACAGTCAGATTATACCTAATATACCTGTACATGTCAATAATAATAATGCAGTGAGTTTACAAATAGTTTTCTAGCTATACAATAACTTCTTATAATACAGAATATGAAGAAACCCCAAGCATTTAAAGATTAAAACCTCACCCTGTTGTTGAAACCTGAAACCTGAATCAAACAACCCCTCCTGATAACAAAAGTATCTATACAGACAAAGTCATATTGCAGAAATAAAGTGCATGTGAGAAGCTGAAAAATTTGTATATGAAATGTGGTTTGAGATGTGGCTTGTCTAATACATAAAAGGCTCTGCCAATTCTTTGCTAACTCCATGGGGAAATCTCAAGCAAGCAAAGAACCTTTACACATATAACTTAAGCAGTTTCCATTTGCTGCATACACCAGGTACACAGCAAGGCCTGCAAACTAGAAACAGTGCTATAAGCCTCACCCTGAATACCTGTAATCAGCTGGGTATTTCCAGGGAACTCTTGGTAAACACTGTGCTGATGATAGACTCCCAGTAGTTTGCCATGCAATAATTTGTTTAGGAAATGCTAGCAGTATGTTTCCATTCAAGAATAAGTATAACCCTTATATAATTACAGAATGACTTTCCTTCAGTTATATCCCTTCATGATTCTTTACAAAATAACATTCATTAACCCTATGTATCATAAAAAACTCCTATTAAAATGTAGCGATGTTGACTTTCAAGGCAGATAAATAGCAAGCATTTATTCTGAGTCTACACAGCTAAAGAGTTAAGAAATACTAGACCAGGAAGAAAAAAACCCAAACAAACAAAACCAAAACGAAACAGGAAAACAAGACTGTGAAAAGTTATTGCTCCAAAAAAAAATTCTTGCTCCTTTTGAACTAGTTTACTCAGCTTATATAAGAAAATCATAACAAAACCCCTTCAAAATTTATTCTGTTTTAGCAATTAAGAACAGCTTTTCCTAATCATATACATTTTGTTTCTGTTTCGTTGTTCTCTATCTGGCTTTCTAAACATAAACATATATGCATATAATTTCTTTGAGTTTCATATCTTCTTTCATCACATCTCTTACTTCCAATTTTGTTTTTGGACATAACTTCTGCCAGTGGTGCTTTGCATACTTCAAGGTTTCAATAGCTTAGATCTGAGTATTGTGTTTTCCATTTACTATTTACACACACAAAAAAAAGAAGAAAATTATATTTCTGAATATAAAACTCCTTGATGTCTTACTGTGTCTGTAAGCTTCTCTTTCCATACTTAGATGGTCTGCCATAATCAGTCTCTCAGACTTTCCTATGATTAACCTTTTTACTGTCCTGTACTCTGCCTTCTTTCTTTCCGCTTCATGCTCATCAACTGCCTCAATAGATTAAAAAAAAAAAAAAAGTGAGCTGCTTTGATTAAAAAAAACAGGTTAAAGAATATTCTAATTTTGGTTTAGCTTCTTAACTTGTTTTTAATCAGTTTAAGCAAAATCGGAAACAGACACTTGGAGATCAATGCAAAAACATCAAAAAAAGGGATTTGAAAATATTTTTGTACAATATAAACTCACACTTTTAATGGAAATATTTCATTTCTGAGTAGACATATCCTTAATAATAAATAATATCTGTCTTTCATAGTGTATTCCATATGTAGATCACGATGTGCAATTAACTGGAGAAATCAGTTAACTGAAATTTCATAGAACTGGCACCACTGAAAGGTAAAATGGTACCCAGCCATAAAATCAGATACAAAACCTGAAACTGTACCACCCTGCTGCTCTATCCGCTTGCCAACACTGGGTCTTTCCTGATTTTGTTTTCTTCAGAGAAATTGCTGAGGATACTGTATAAGACAGGAGATAAGATTTAAGACCATATTCTGAAGTGACTGTCAAAGTGACATATTTAAGGTTTCTCAAGTACATTGTCAAACTGGTTGAATATGGAAGCTCAAAATGAAACTCAACTGGATGAATATAGGAGCTGAATGCAACAAATCCCTTAATTACATCTGATTTCTACAACTTAATGCTTATCTAAACATTTTTTTGGCTATTCCTTAGAACAAAACCATCTAGAAACTTTGCAGATAAAGCTAAATTAAGATGCTTGGCTGGGCTCTTAGAACAGAAGGTTACTCAAAATGCTGTTACAAAACATATATGCTTAAAGTCATGAAATCACTGGCAAGTCTGAGATCATACTGTGTGAACATCAGATTAGGGTAAATTCACTGATAATTTCAACGCTTTAATGATTTTCTGAATTTAGGTTGGATTTTTAATAGATTTGTTATATTTTTGTAGTTGTTTCTTACAATGTTGTGTATTTCAGTTGTTATCCATAATATGAACACTGTGGTTTTATGATTCACCCTGCTCCCCATATATCCCCTTTGCTTACCCAAAATTGACATAACACATGTTCTATCAGCAGGAGAAGCTTCTGGTGGATTTTTTTATCCTTGCTATCTTTTAATAGTCATTTGGCATCAGCATGTATCTATACACATCACAAAAATTTTCTTTTATTTTGTGAATTTCAGGCATTATTTGGTCACCTCTTCTGGAAAGACACCAAATTAGTTTGTTCTATAAATGGTTCACAGTGGAGTTCTCTTTTTGAATAACTTCCTAATAAGCAAATGAAAGTACTGGTTTCCGTTGATTGAAAGTGCCTCCATCAGTATACAAAGGCAGACTAAGAAGTCTTTTCATATTTTGTCTGATCTCAGGTCATTGAATTGATTCTTTATGTAATACTGAATAGACTTCAAGATTCTGTAATTAACATTCAGGGTACTGCTAGTACATGATCTTAGCACTCTCTATATTACGGAAGTGATTACTTCTTTCTTTCTTGTGCACTGCTTTTGCTAACTGTTCCAAAGGTTTACCAAAACCTGCGTGGTTTTGCTCTCTGTGTTCTGAAATTGCTCTTTCAATGGAATTATTTCCCTTTAGGCATCAGACCATGAAAACACTTTCTTTTAAATAGTGAACTAAAATGCTGTACTGCAAATTGGCTCACAATTAGCTTAGATGTTATTTTAATTTATTGTCTTACTGCTTTTCTAAGGAACTCCAGGATTCTTAAGACTATGCTTACATGGTCTTAAGACCATGTTTACATGGGATGTCTTTTTTTAAGAATTGTAGTTATCGTTATGTGTCATTAAAATATCTGAAGTGCTTCAAAATAACATTCATAAGAATTTGAGAGTAAATGACACTAAAGATGAGAGCACCTCAAAGCTCATAATTTAACAATACACAAAATAAGGAAAGCGCAACACAAAATTCCCATATCAACTCAAATTCTAAAAGCCTGAACTGGAGCCAAGGTATCTGGTGCCTTATCTAAACCTCCAAGAAATGTATTTTCAAACACTAAAATGTTGAAGGTGAAGGATCTACCTACAGAAATTGTTCTTTAGGGGCTCAAAACAGAGTTTTAGGGCATTGAATTAGTATTTTTGATAAGGATCTCATATTAAATTGACCTTTACTGCTGAAAAGATGCAATACCTGTAAGGAGCTGCTAACCCTGCTTTGACCTGCTCTACGTCCCAAGGCTACGGAGATGCAATATACTGTTTTCTTTCTTGTCTGCAGTAGTTTTCCCAGCCAATGTAATTGAGATGCATATTGGCAGTAGTGAGGGAGGCCACGTGATTAGGTGGGGAGAAGGAAGGAGGAAGAGAAACCTACTTTAATCCTGATTGAGCCACTAAGGGAATGTGTGACTTTGAGGAATTGCTTGGCTTCCTTAAAGCATCATCCCATTTACTGGGCTAGGTAAGAAGCCCTGCTTTGGAAACCATGGCTATACCATCCAAGTTAAGCACTAGGTGTAAATAAATGAAGAGAAAACAAGTCTCTTTTTTTTCTGTAAAATGTTTCTAAAGAATATTACTAATGAGGCAGGCAGGTGTCAGGAAATGCAGCTAATTGTACTTTGTAGATATAAAAGCAGTGACAGATCCCTTCTTTTCTGAGCATAGGTCTATCATACAACTAAAGCTCTCAGACTCCTGCAGGAGTCTGATGATTGTTTACCGTAGCCAGACAGTAAAGGTTGCCTATCCACCAGTGATTGAGCCCCAGCAGCACTGGCCTTTCAAACAGAAAGAGGCTGAGAAGATATTTATAAACTAAGCAGCCTTCTGTTCCTTGAGGGAAGAGCATCCTTAAGCTGAAACATGGGTAGGATGCTGCTCTAAACACCCTGCCTCGTAAGACCCTCTTCTCAGGGGTGAAGTGGTGGAAAGTAAACAAAAAGGTAGATAAATCTAACACACTTCTATAAAATACAATGAAACATATTTTGATACTGATGAAAGTATGGTCAAAGGTTCAGATAAACTTACTGCATCAATTATATACTACTTGTGTGCTAAAGAATACATTTAAATAATGGTGTCTTTCAGAAAATACTTTGAAGACAGCAGAGAACTATGTGGTTCTGTTCATTTTTGATCTTCACAAAGCATAGTTATTTTTGGAAAGACAGTTGTTAAAAATATTAGTTATGGACGGAACAGCACAGTTTACAGTAATTGCTACTGGAGTCTGCCTGGTGATTGGCTGTCAATATTTTCACATGAGACTCCCCACAAAAAAATGTGCTCTTTAGCCTGTACTAAACAAAAAAAATACAGAGAATAAGAGTGAGGAACTTGAAACAAACATTGTTTCTTTTACAGTGAAAACCACTGCAGTTGCAGAGCTAACATGCTGGCTGTGTGTCTCTATACTCTCTGAAAATAGAGTTCGCTTTGGACTGAAGTCCTCCAGTAAAATAAAAATGCTCTCTTCCTAGCTGTACAAAGTGGGGAAGTGACATCACTCTGAAAATAAATATAGAAATGGGTTTTCTGGAAATATTTATACTTCGTTCATGGATAAAGTGCTGAGTGTACAGCCAAGGAGAGCTCAGCTTGCACCACTTGAAAAGGGGAAAGATTCTGAATTTGCAAAGATTCTCACTCCAGGGACTGTTGGGTTTTTTTTTTAAAAATAACTGACTCTTGACACAACCTTGTCTATTTTAAAGACCAAACATTTTCCTTACTCTCAAATGCTTTGTGAGCCTTAGGGATATATTGTCCCTGGCAAAACTGAGATAGCAGTATCCTGGGAATGGGTGATTTCCATCAGGGACAAGGAAATCGCTCCAAACCACATTTCATTGTGGTTACAGCATTTTAGTGAGATTTGCAAGCTTCTCTGAGACAGTCACAAGAAATATTCAGCACCCAACCCTCAAACAGAGTCCTGAAAATTATTCTAATGCCTCAGCAGACGATGGATCCTAATACTAAAGTTTTGCTGTGATATTTCTTAACATTATAATTAATGGTGACTAATTAAAGTGTGACTAAGTATTGACCTCCCAGTTAATTCTGAAAGAAGCAGGATGACTGGAAATACCTACCAGGATTTGAAAGGAGCTTCTCCTCAATTGCTTCCTGGAAAACAGCTTTCAAACACCTTTTTCAATAACTTCCAAACCCCTTCATGATATGGATTTCAACTTAATCAAGAGAGCTACCCTTATTGTAATGAACAGATAACATCCTATGAGAATATGAGCAAGAATTTGTATGGGAAATAATGAAACCATAGGTAGCAATATAACTCTTAATGTGTAATAAGAATGTATATATGTGAATGCAAATGAAAGCACCATCATCTATGTCTCTATGATCATGGCTCAGTCACAATAGTTAGCAGACAGTGTTGCATGGATCCAGATATTGCATTGCTTCCACTTAAGATTGAAAAAAACAGCTTACAGAGAACAAGTTCTGTGACACCACAAGGATAAAATAATAAAGGGTCTAAAATGACTGTTACAATAAATAAATGGTTAAGAAGTAAATCTTTAGGGGAATGTGATTCAGATTGTGCTGTTTCCAGATTACACATTTTAAATTAATGTAGCATAAATTATGTTGCATAAAATAATGGTAATACAGGAAATTACTCAAACATTAGATAGTGTCAGGTACATTCAGAAGCACATGCATTAAGTCCTGCACTGTAAGTTCAAATTGTTTTGTACGTGAATAATGCTGGTTGGAAAATGAAAAGAGATAAGAAAACTTTGGGATCTTTCTGCGCTGACTTTTCTTTGACCCAAGAAAGAACAATGAATGTTTGCTTTCCCTTGGAAGGGGTGCCGACAAGGCTACACAAACAAAGAAGCAAAAGCTCAGCTGGTGCAAATTAGGACAGTTGCATTGCCTTAATGGAACTGCATCTTTTCCACTAGCTAAAGATGTGGTCAAAAATATTAAAGGTTCCACTGTTATATTTTTTTCAGTACAAGAATCAATCATGAATCCTTCCACAAATCTTCAAACAGAGCTTTTCCAAGCAATGATTTTGTAAATCTTAGTCTGATTTTCTGCAGTGTTTTTGAATGCCCCACAATACTTGATTTCTCTCAAAACAGTGCTTTTCTGCAGTCGGCTTCTGCATGGTCTTGTTGATTTTGTAGTACTGCAGCAACAAAAAAAAAAACCATGAAAAAATTTGGCAGCCCTTTCAGTTCCTCCTCAGTTCGCTACCACTCATCAGCAAGCTTCAAGGGGGCCTGCCCATGCACGGCCATATGCTTCCTTCATTCTTTCCCCCAAAAACTAACTGCAATGTCATAATATAAGCGGACAAATGCCAAGACTGTATTTACCTCAACAAAAAAGGCTGTACTTTATTTATAAGAATTCCTTTCAGATGGAGAAACAAATACTGTCCACATGAAAGCATATTAAAAAATTAAGGTAGGTCATCGAAAGAACAACATCTGCCAAATCCATGCATATTTGCCTGGAAATTGAACTTTTTTTTAAAACAGTTAAAGAAAGCTTATAGTAGCTTGTCATTCTCAGCAGTGCTATTAGTGTCAAGTAAACTCTGCCCTTGTAAATCCATTGATGCCAGAGTTTCTGCAGATCTCTCTAAATGAGTGTAGAGTTCAGCATAGTGGCTAAGTGGGCAGACTCAAAGGATCTTGGTGTACAGTTCTTGGATACTGCTATTGTTTTCTCTATTAGAAAGTCCAGGAGTTTTCTAATGCTATTATTTGGAAAATGCATTTTGGAAGAGAGCCAAAGGACTGCTCTCCTACTGGCTCTTGGGAAGACTGGTACTACAGTAGAAATCAATAGAGCTCAGTGAAAACAAAGGAAACCAAATGAAGATTTCTGTTAGTGACTGTATGACTTCTAAGCTTACACATGTTCTGCCATAGTAGCTTGATTTTACTGTTCCATGACACTTAAATTGAACACCACTGTTAGAAGGATTATAACAAAGAAAAACTTATGAAAAGAAATGTAAAAGAGAATACAAAAAAACTGATATGAAAACTGCAACAATAAGAAGGAAACAAATAAGCAGAACTCAGAGAGTAAACTGACCAGGAAAGTGTGGAGAGTCTCATGACCAGACATGGATGCCAGGGTGGATCCCTCAGAACAAAAAGGGAGACTGACCTGTTATAAAACCTTCCTTTCAGGAGAATAAAAGAGCGTAGGTTCCTTAATGTTAATTTGAAAAGCATTTTTCCTGAGGCAGGAGCAGCTGGATGTTTTTTGGTAATAAAGCAAAAATAGAATCCCCTAGCAGTATGTATACCTTTACCTGTATCCCTTTTGCAAGGGTCATATGAAATCACTATGAAATTATTTCTTGCTGTTCTGATTTTGATGTTTTGCTGAAGTTCAGAAAATGGCTGCCAGCCTAAACTGTGAACTGCTTTAAATCACTTCTATGCAGGTGATGATAAATGACCTCTAGATTTTATCTGTAAAGTGGAAAAAATAAACAAGAATACATTACTCAACCCCTAAGATTTTTTAGAAGCTGAAATTCATCTAAAGGAACACTTCAGTCCTGTCTACCACCCACTGAAGTGATTAGGAATTTCAGCTAAATAAAGAATGAAGGTGAGACTGAAATGCCCATGTAATCAACCTTCACAAAAAATCTAATACAAAGTTAAAACTCTTTTGAGATAAGTGCAAACATGAGAGCACTGAAATAACACTGAAAGAAATGAAGAAGGCTTTTTAAAATTCCCAACTCGTGCTTTCCTCAAAGTGTAATTCAAAACTGATTAAAAGTATTAAATCGTTTTTATGCAAAGGGTTAATACTATAATTCAAATAGTGGTGTGGTGTCCCATGGATACTCAATAATGAAAATTCAAATGCCCATTTCTTTAAGCCTTTTGTGTTCTTTTTCTAGATAATTGGTTTTTTGCCTAATTTTTGAGGCTATTTAATAACACCTCCTGCTAGACATCTCATGTAAACTCAGCAAGAGGAGGCTTCCTGAGTAATAGAAAAGACTTTTGCTCATTTTAAAGCTCAAATTCATACTTTTCTTAACAAAGGAGATCCCCACTGTTAGAGTTTGGCAACTGCCGGGATGACTGCATTGGGGAAGATTGGATTAGGGGGGCAGCTGACTGTGCAGTAAAGTCTCCACTCTCCAGCAGGATTTTTATGTAAATTCTACCACAATTCATGCTTTTTGGAGATAATGAAATGGATACAAAACACTCCAAGGTTTCCAAGTCAGCAAAATAATGAACAGGGACATTCAGAAAGCTGGTTTGATAAATTTTTACTTTTGAACCCTTTTATGAATAGGACTGGCATTTGTGCAATGCATCACATAGAATTTGCTTTGAATACCACTGTCTAAAACTCATCGCTTCTCAGGCTATTAGTGGTGTGTGAACAACAGCTATCAAGAGCTGTTCTCAGTTTAAGCTCTAATAAGCTGTATAATTTTCCATGTGTTTGCCTGAAGGCAACTCTTACCAAAGAATCAGCCAAATATTTTTGGAAAAAAGAATATTTTCAAGTCAACAGCTTTGAACAACTGTCTGTGAATATGTCACACCACTTGTTATCAATAAGCTTCAAATAAGAAGAGCCTGGGGTCAAGAGGGGCCATTACCATGATCTTCTACTCTGTTCTCCTGCATAATGTATAGAATTTCATTGAATCATGGAATGGTTAGAGTTGGTATTATTTGAAGTGGAACCTGGATGTCTTGATATTTCTTCAAATTTGTATGCTTACTGATTACAAAATTAAAATGTGTATATTTTTGTAAAAGTGAATACAACTTGCACAGGCACACACAAAGCATCTTTACACCAGAAATACACTCATAATGTTGAGTTCTCTTGTTCTTCCAATACAGCTGATATGAGATCCTCTGGGTACAAAAGATGCAGTGAGAATGCTTCCACTACGTGAAAAATACCCATTCCGTCAGGTTTATCAATTAGCTTGAATAGTAGAAAGACAAAAGACATCATGAGAGAGCCAGTGTGGAACATAACACATATGCACTACTTAAGAGCTATGCAAGGCCTTTCAATACTTCTGGGGTTTTCTGCGAGTTAATTTTAGTATTAACCTATTATTAGTGATAGGTTCACAGTGCTCAAGAGGAATATCTATTCAGTAGCAACATTCAAGGCAAAACTGTACTGCTAGTATTGGCAGTACTGTGTGGTTTTATTCATGACGTCCCTACTGATATAAATTCATCTGGTAAGGGTAAAGGGGAAAATGCCTACTTTTAGGAGCTGAAAGAAGAAAATTATTATCAATTATCTAAACTACACATATAGAAAGGTTATGAAATTCGAAAATTATAAAATACCGGGGCCATTATGTCTAAAATAGTAAGCTTCCTATGACCTTTTGGTGTAAGTAAGTTTTCTTTCAAACAACATCTATTTATTTAAATAAAAAGGAATATTCACAGTAAAGTTTCTCAACACATATAATCAAAGTAGAAACCAGTATTCCAAAGATCTTTCAAAAAAGGAATCAACCCATATCTGAACCACAATAGAGTTTGTGTAATATGAACATCTAGCTATTGAGGTTCATTACGATGATCAATGAGGTTAGAAGGTGAATTTATGAATTAAAGTTTACAAGTTCTGTTGTTTAATGAAAAATGTTGAGAAGCTGCAGAGAGTAAAATCTGAGAAACAGCTATTCTTATTGTTTAGACCAAAAGATCACACTGGACATATTGTATCATTTAAGAGTAAACGTAATAGGCTTTTCTGAAACAAACAAAAGAACTAACAAGTTATAAACAAATGTGATTTGTGGGGGTTTTGTGGTTCCAAGTTGTTCACTTGATTATAATCACATACGTTGCTTTTTCTAGGGAAAGATTTTGCCCAATACAGTAACTTCAGGAATAAAAAAAGAATGTGAGAAGAAACACAGAGAGAAAACGTGTTTAAGATCCAGCTCTGTGTGCGTTACACTAAGCAGTAAGTACTTTGGAAAGTGCAATTAAGCTAACTAACTACTCAGTGGACTATATTTGAACTATTTATACTCACGCACACTAATATGCTAACCATCACTTAGTCCTCCGGAGCCATGCACTGAACATCATTACATGGTGAGCAGTTACTAATATGAGTAGTCCCACTGATTTCAATATAATTGAGAAAGAAGCATCTCAGGATGGGTAAAGTTGGTATCAAAATCAATCTCAACAGGAATAAGGGTGGCAGAATCAAGTCTTCTAGGCACAGCTGGTTCACTTAATTCTATAGTCAAACACAGTGAAGAGCATTCATATCCGATACACTGAAAACTGGGATGGAAAAAAGCTTCTAATTAAGAATGATAGAAGAGGGATCAATAATCTTATTTCTACTTGCTAGAAGAAAGAAGAATATACCCAAGATAGAGCAGAATCAAAAGAACAATAAAAAAATCTACT